>JASAMW010005107.1:0-28911 GCA_030247985.1 Epsilonema sp. ZAB3_2
AAGACCGAAATTTTTCTCTGTACTGAAGAAAAACGTCGATTTTGAGCTTCGATAGTCAAACCCTCGCTATTTCCGAAGTATATGGACAACATAGTTGAAATTTTGTACACATCTAAGTTGAAGCCTTGGCTACTAAATACACAAAAAAGCATGAAAATCCAACGTTTGATTCCAGAGTTACATGCACGGAAAAGTGTTCGGTTTATTTTGAGACACTCTGTACATACCGTACATATCAACAAACAGTACGTGTACGTACAACGCTACTTTATCAAACTGATAATGTTCGGTTCAGAACAGTGAAGATAGAGCTGACCTGTTTGCGTATTTTCTCCAGCACGCTGTCGATGATCTCCTTTCCAATGGTATAGTGGCCCCTGGCGTAGTTATTGGCCGCATCTTCTTTACCATTGATCAGCTGATCAGGGTGGTACAAGCGACGATACGATCCGGTGCGTATCTCGTCTGCAAGCACACAGCTACATCACAATACATTCATACTGTTGTTGCACCAACCTACGCACAACTTACAGGTAGCAACAACAACTGTACATACTGCTCCTCTGAACGTCGTGTACGCATATTGTACAAGTACGTACCGAGTACGGTGGGTTCCAGATCGATGTAGATGGCCCTGGGGACGTATTTTCCGCTGCCGGATTCACTGAAGAAAGTGTTGAAGGAGTCGTCGGCGCGTCCGAAGTTCTTAATGCGCTCTGCGGGCAGCGTGCCGTCCGCGCCGATGCCGTGCTCCAGACAGTACAGCTCCCAACAGGCGTTGCCGATCTGGGCGCCCGCCTGACCCACGTGCACACTCACGCACTCCCTCTGCAACACATGCTGGGTTGGGGTCGGATGCGCTACACACGTGGTAAGTGAACTCGCTGTGCATTCACCCCCTGAGTGTGGTCACGCAAAGGGACAGCTCTGACTGAATTCACCGTGACACGACCATGTAAGACCAAGTTTTGCGTGGGCAATCAAGTTAGACAGCTCGAAACTCAAACAAAACTCTCACGTGTGTAGCGCACTAACTGAACATTATCCTTGATGACAAAAAACTAGTTCATACTATCGTCTTTAGACGACATCAATCATTTACGAATTACTCCACACCTACATAATGTAAGTAACCTAACTAACCACGTGTACATACACATGTACAGTACTGTACTTATCATACTCACTCCTGCACAGCTGCCCCCAGACAACCCAACCGTTATGCCACAACCATTAGCACCGCCTTTCATAATTCTCTTTAGCAGTACCACTCACAAACCAAGACCATGAAAGAATTACAGATTCTACTGTACACCAAGATCAATCTTTCCCCAAACAAACCTCCTATAGTAGGTTGTTTGTGAGTCCACTCTTTCTCAGGTCTTACCCCTTCACAAGGCATGATCACTCCTTCCGTCGCGGTGGTAATAATCAATTCTTATTGGATGAGGCGCCACAAGGAATGAATTAGATGGGATTATTCCGCCCAGTTTTTGCGCCTTGAACAAACGACCGAAATTCGACGACCGCAAAATTTCTACCCTCTCGCCCTGTGCGGGACTAGAGGCAAGACATGACAACCTATCGTTAACATTTTGATAGACATCTGGCCTTGAAGATGCCGCTTCCTCAGACAAAGAATAGGCATGTGCTGCATGTACTGTATAGTATGTAACACGATACTGCAGAGTGCAGTCCTATAGGTTAGCAAAAAGGTCGCACAAGTTCTCATGTCGCGTCGTCCAGGGATCCTCCACGGTTTTGTGGAATCTACTCTACGCAAAACTTACATAACACGACAATCATACGCAAGCAGACACCTTTCTTCCATCTGTGGATGGTATGTACGTATGTACCTTGCCACGTTCAAGAACACGGTTGTTTTGAGAATGTTTTCACGCGTCTGAACACATGCAAGAAAAGATGGATAGTTCGTCTCGCGCCACGTCCTTATGGGTAACACGAAATCTACACGCCTCATCTTGTCTAGCAGTAACTCGATACGAGTGTGGTTATTTCTGTAAAGTCAGTGGCCTCTTACACGTGAGCAGCATAGCGCGGTAAATTCTCTGCGAGCTACTCATAACTCACGCACGCACGTACGTTATGCATGTAAGTAATGTACATACATCATACATCACACCGCAGTAAAAATGGCGTCATGAAACGCAATAAAAAAACTACTACAAATCCTTCGTCTATATGCAAGGATACGCGGGATAATTTTGAACAAAAAACATGTCCCTTTTTTGAGGCCTCCCAACTCTCCCCATATTACCCTGCTACCCCCATTTTCACAAAACACCATGCATCACCCCCTTCCTTACCTTCTCATCCGTCACAATCTTAGCGGATAACAGCGAATCTCGCTTCCAATAGAAAGGTAGAGAGATGGTTCAGTTGGTCGATTAGCCCATTGGCTACTGTAGGCCAACTGAGGAAGGCTGGTGTTGTCCTGTATTAGCAGAGGAGATGGCAGCTGGTGTATCAACTCCCCTGTTTGAAGGCACCAAGCGCGAGTTGTACCGTCTGCTCCTACTAAACATAAAAGCACAGAATGGATATGCGCGCGGGGTAATTTGGCCCGGTCTAACTACAGGGTGATTTATTTCTCCTTTAGGATTTTGATTGCCAATTTCAACAAGTTACCCTGCACCGATTTCGCTCAAATTTTGCCCACATATTCCCGAGCGTTTGCCATTTACTTGGTAAAAATTTCGAGTTGATATGCTGTATTGGTAGTGAGAAATACAGCAGAGAACAGAAAATCAAAATTTATCAACCTTTTCACTACAGTTTTCGACTACTGCTACAATTTTTCCATCAAACCTTTTGAAAAACATGGCAAGTGGCTATACTGCTGCAATTTTTCGAATGGTGAGCAGCTTTGTAGACCCTTTCCATCTATGCACCCCCAGAAAGAATTAGGAAGCCATCAAATCTGGTGATTGTGGCTCATCAGCTTGATGATGCAGCACTGATGAGGCATGAGCAGCACTTTTGAGAAATGAGACAATCTCCAAGCAATCACCAATCCTGTCGTTTTTGGCTGTTCAGGGGTTAGGTTCCACCTTGCTAAAACTATTTTGCTCTTAGGAAAGAGCCGTTGGACTCAAAGAAGAGGCTTTCAATCATTTGGCAGTAAAAAGTGGGTTGAAAAAGCTCAAAATTGCAACTTTGAAAGGAAGGGGATAATTCTCACGACCAATACTGCGTATGAACTCGAAATTTTTACCAAGCAAATGGCAAACGCTCGGGAATATGTGGGCAAAATTTGGGCGAAATCGGTGCAGGGTAACCTGTTGAAAAATTGACAATCAAAATCCTAAAGGAGAAATAAATCACCCTGTACAAACCGCCATTTGAGTAGGCGCATGATGGTAAACAACGTTGCGGTTTTTTGGTCCAAATTGCCCCGTCCGTTCTAATCATATGCCATATGTGGAACAAGTTCAAAAGTGCGCGTACATACCGGCGAAAAGCAAAGATTCCGTGTCCTCTTCCAAGGCACACGACACTGGTAAATGCGTGTTATGATGCTCCTTGAAGCTGTGAACCGCTTTCCTTGCTCGAATATCCCACAATGTCAACTGTAAGGACACAATTTCATACCAGTACCCAGTACACATTGTCCTACAATCCACATCACAGGTATTCAGTATTCAGTCGTTTCGGCGTGCTTTGCGTGTGTGATAACTGCAGCTCAAAAATCGGCGAGGAGGGCGAAAACGGCACCTCCTCTTATGGAGCAAGGCGAATACACATACCTGGCCATCCAAACTTGCAGCAACCATATGATTTCCCGTGGTTAGCAAACGCAGCCAGTGCACATATCCCTGCTCCAGCGTCATGGATGCTGCATAAAACTGGTAGCGAGCCCACTTAGGCGGGGGAGGCTGACGCAAATCTGCTAGCAGGACATTGGCGCCCCGCAAACCCATGCATAACAGATCACCGCTCTGAAAATAAGTGAAGAGAAACCCCAGAAACATGATGTTTCACCATTTATGGGAGAAAAGGTAGTAACTTGGCAAAGAAGAGCCAAGAGGGACAATTGGCCAACAGTTACTCTGTCAGTTGTTCGTGTTGTGTATTGGCCAACAAGTTATTGTCATGGCGCGTTCACCAGACCGAGACGTCCGTCCGTCAGTCAAATCCGTAAAACATATCTACATGACATGGCACACCGCAAACAACCGTGTACTCCTCGATAAGTTTTACGGATTTGACGGACGGACGTGACGGACGCCTGGTGAACGCGCCATCAGTTGCACGTGTGCAGTACGTATTTAGTAGCTAGGTTTCATACGCCCAGTCAATAATCGGTCCACTGAGAGAAAAGCACGGATTTTATAAAGTCACCATAGCTACGTAGTTTTGAAATATGATAAACTTCTCCCCTGTACTCCTTATGGTTTTGATGTACTTGCATTTCCTGAACGGGTGGTCCACTTTTCTCTCTGATGGCGCGTTCACCAGACGTCCGTACGGACGTACGTCCGACGTATCTACATACATGAACCATGTACTCCTAGATCGTCCGACGTATTTACGAGTACACGATTCATGTGTATATAGATAGGTCGGACGTACGTCCGTCGTCCGTACGGACGTCAGGTGAACGCGCCATGACAAATATAATCCAAATACATCCTAGGCATACCTGAGAAAAATCAGTAGCCAACACGCATCTCTTTCCCGTAGACAGATCCCAACGTTTCTCCGTGACAGGGTCCATAATTGCGGCGTGGTGTGCGCAACCCATACCAATCCTATGCTTATGTGCATCCCAAGCACAAGACCACAGTTCTTCCATCATCCACTGATGCTGATACACAACCGAGCAATCAGTCGGTCCCAATTTCCTCAACTGCACTTCGTCATAAGCTGCACTATAGCATGATGGTGGTGAATTCAAAGCGCACAGCAGGTGAGGAACGTTAAAAATATTGGCCGGACGCATATGTAAATCGGCTGTTAGCGGGGAATCCATCAAAACTAAAGGTGAGCTCTGTTCTTCAGCGTTTCTATGGCAATTTATTCCCGGTTCCGGTACCGGAAAAGCAAGTAAAGAAAGAGAATTTAGGCTTCGTACAGGTTTCCAAGCTCCAACAAGCATTTTCCCATCTCCACCTGTGCACAAACGGCGACAATATTCTGCATTTTCTAGCTGAGCAAACAGCTGACTGCCTGACGCTTCAATACGTCTCGATAGAAGCAACCTTCTCGCCAGTTTAGGCTGCACAAGCGCAGAAAATTCGCGTCTAGCCAGCAATTTGGTCAAATTTATGTTCATTTTCTTCTTCCTAACGGTGAAATCCCGTGATTTATCTTGCAGAAGGCACTGTCGCACCTTCTCTTCTTTCAAAACAGCACTGCTGCGCCCGCCTTCTATACATCTGGCTTGGTGATCAGACAAAAGCTTGAAGTATCGCTGTCTCTTTTCGTCCCACATGAAACCTGGAATTGCAGGAGGTGAAGACCCGATTGCATTCATCTCCGACGATGGAAAATGCGATGGCGGTGGCATTCTTTCCATTGAATTCGCCTTCCTTTCAGCCAGCCAGCCTAACAAACAAAGTGCCAGCTCAAATCTCGACTCGACAAATTCAAATTTGCCTCTTTACTTACACGAATTGCAATTTCTGTATACTAAAAATACATTTTGCCGAATTACTTGATGCTGCGGCCATGGAAGCCATGGATATTTTGGGAAATTCCGCGGCCGCGATGGAGAAAGATCCTATAACGCCCGAATCGACCGACCAGGGAATGAGGGAAAAAGGGAGCGGATGCGATGCGGAACGGACCTACCGGGACCGGAAGGAACCAAACTACGACCCGGAAAGAACGAAGCTTGAGGAGGAACACGGACGGGCCCTCGGATTCGTTCGGTTCTTGAGTCGTGGATTTTTGTTGACGCACAAAACGGGGGAATTCGGCGATAGCCGCTGTTTTGTATGAAAACAATGGCGTCAGCAGCAGTGCCCAGAGAGAACCTGTCTAACGCTGCTCGGAACAGCGTGGGGGAACAAAAGGCTCGGAATTTCGAAGATAAGTTCAATTCTGCAGTCCGAATCATTCATTCGTTGCCTCCTGAGGGTAAGTTGGGCGTGTATTAGCCTTTTGTGTTGTACAGTATTAGCCTTACCCGATAAGAGTGCCTTGCGCTGCCAAGTTACTTCGTGGTCGCCGACCTGCAACAGTATGTGGGGATGAAGTCGTACGCATTGTGGTAAAATTGTGTGCTTGTTTTGCAAATGGGAGAAGAGCGAGACGCTAAATATGCTCTTTGGCGGCCGGGAAGTAGCGAGGCAGCCACTGTGCACTGCTATGGCAAGGAAAATGTGCGCTATTGAATTTTGTTGTGCAGTACAGGTTGCGAAACTTCATGGACATCCACGCACTATGGAACATTTTTAGTTCACTCCACCAAATCGTGCCCATGCTATAAATGAATATTTTTTGTTTTACAGGTCCATTTCAACCGTCTAACGAGTCGAAGCTGAAGTTTTACGCCTACTACAAGCAGGCAACTTGTGGCCAATGTACCGGAGCTAAGCCAGGCTTTTGGGATCCAATAAAACGCATCAAATGGTATGCATATATGGTGTGCAGTGTACTGTTGGAACAAGGGGTTTAAAAGATTGTACACACACACAAGAGCTGGCGTAAATAAGGTATGCGTTCGTTGAGTTTGTTTGTTGCTTTGAAGGGAAGCTTGGCATGCGCTTGGCTCAATGACAAAGGAGGAGGCTATGCGAAAATACGTGGAGGAACTCAATCAGGTTCGTACAGTGACTACGTATGTTATGCTGTGTTTGTTGTTGGAAAGTGCCAGATAATCTTGCTTTTTTTCAGATGATAGAAACGATGAGTTTAACGGAAGAGGTGCAGTCGTACTTGCAAGACGAGGGCGTCTCTCGTTACTACGATTCATTGAGCAATGCGGTAAAACCCGATGACCAGGCTGACGGCAGTGGGTTAAATGGAGCGGACGCTACTGCTGCTGCTGCTGCGCCCAATGGATTCTTGCCCAACGGAAATTTAGAAGAGGAGACTTCTGCACTGCATGTAGTGAACAGTACGAGCGGCGCTTCCTCAGAATTTGAAAATGGTTCGTTTGGTCGCACAGGTAGGTTGTTGGTATGTTTGCACAATTCTTGGTATGTATACATGCTTGTATGTACTACGCATTTGCATGTAGCCCTAGTAGTACCAAGCAGTACATACTGTACGTAACTACTGGTACGTTGTATGGACACTCCTGCTTCGATTATCATCCTGACCCATAATGCTTTCAACAACCGTTGCTTTGTAAAGTGGGACACTGTGTTGACATAGCATCCTGTCTTATCATCTCGCTATGTTGTTTTTATACTAAAACTAGGATGAATGAACAGTGACTACTTGTTTGTGCTGATGATGGTAATTTGAGCTCTGGCCCGTTTTGTTTACAGATCACAAGAAGCTGAGTAGTGACGAGGAGACGGCTAGTGCTGTTGTCGTAAAAGCAGCAGCACGCAGGTCTGATGATGGCAGCGCACTAAGCGAAGACGAGAATTTTGCCGACGCAGACGACGTAAAAAAGAAGGCTCGTTGTTTTATGTTTAGGCGTGGGGAAGGGAACATATCATGCACGCACAGCACGCTTTCTCACATAAACCTACTAGTACATACCGTGTATTCGTTGTCATAGTCGGTTGTTGGAGAGAAGGGAGCACGGTTGCTACCCGTTTTCAGCGAAATAGTACACACTACTTCACTCTCATAGAAGTGGAACTATGCATTCTGCGCAAAACAGGCAGAAGGCTTGGTTTCTTCTCTTCAGCAACCGACTTTGGCAGATATTTCCCCGGTTTTAGACTTTGAGACCACGCGACCAACCGCTTTCCCAATCCCATCACCATTCTCAAGCGAAACCTGGCAACACCAACACTACCGCGGGCAATCGAACTTCGCGATTTAACGCAGGCTCCCCTTCTTCGCCACGACGTCAGCTGAGTCCTGAAGTGAAGAGAACGGCGGAAGCCGTGGGAGGAACGCTACGCGCCGTCGCATCCTGGACTTCTAAAAAAACTGGGGGGAAGGAGGAGGCCTTAGATGAGGAGGGAGAGGAGGAAGGGCTAGAACTAGTCGACTTTGAGTCGGAGGAACCCTCCAGCACTTACGACCAAGTGTTCCAGGTAATCAGACAGAAACTGGTACAGTAGTTGGTTGGTGCCGAGAATTAGGCGATTTCCGAAGTCGCGGAAGACTATTTTGTGTGAAATGCACTGTACGGTCATTTCCATGCATTTGTGCTAATTTGCGCGAAAAAAACAGCTAAACCGCGACTTCCGAAATCTTCGCAGGCAAGGTGTTAGAATCGAGGAGACTTCGAAATCGATCATCGCCTCCTCTTTTTGTAGCTCTTTGGTTCCAGTAGATCCAGTGTAGATCCAAATGATCCACCCCGCTCTACGCAGGCTGAATTGAATTTCTACCCATTGCAGAATAGCTCTTTGGTGCGGGTATCCTTTCAAGATGGACGTGTTTATGTGTGGCTGTTGCAGGACGCGTGGGCTGCGGCTGAAGCGTCGGAGGCGGAGCGGAGGAAGCGAGAGGAGGAGCGACAGACAGTGCAGTTGTGGCCGGTACCTGTAGCCTCAGGAGGAGGAGGGAAGCAGAAGAGGAAGAAGAAGAAGGCCAGAGGCAGGGAGGAGGGCAAGAAAGAGACGACGGGAGCGGCAGACGGGGCGGCGGCAGCGCAAGAAGCAGGAGGAGGAGAAGAAGGTAGGGGAATGACCGCTATACCCGTCCGAGTCATTTTGATCGCGTACAGCTTCCTTGCCACAGTCGAGAAAGAAAATTTTCCAGATGTGCCAGGGAATCGAACCCTGGCCCTCTCGAGTTCCAGCCGAGCGCCTTAACCATTTTGACTACACATCCGGACTACACACCCCGCATTACTGTACCTACTGCACGTATGTGTACTTTCGTACGTACGTACGTACATGCATACGTACATAAATACATGTGTACGTATTTTCTTTCATGTTTTTCTTTTTTTACAGGCGCAGCATCAAGCGCTGCGGCCACCAGCAGCAATCCAAGCGGCGCAAATTCTTCGGCCCGCGTGAACCGAGAAGGCAGCGGAAGCGAAGAGAGCAGCGGGAGCAACGGCGAACTGCAGCTGTCCTGGGATCCGCAGGTGGCGGCCGTGATGTTCCGCATGCATCGCGAGATCCAGGGCATCTCCAGACAACTCGACCTCATGGAGAGAGTCCTTGTCACCCAGCAGAGACTCATACATTCCGCACTGTCCCAGTTGATGGTATGTACGCAACCGTACGATCAGTATTAGGGAACCACTAGGCGCTGACGCAGGTTTTGTGTGGGTGCACGCAGTCTGTACAATGTATGTTGTTGACATTTTTGTTGCAGCACCGTCGTTCTCGTCTGTGGTTTTTCACCAACTTGCCCTGGCGAACCATCCTCTTCATTGTGATATGGCCATTCGTCGTGAACTTTCTCGTCAGACTCTTTTGGAACCGACTCATTCGGTATGAATTAGCACACGCAAGCGATTTGTGGTATCCACCATATAGGGAATTGGGTTGGTCGATGGTGACCCCGCGGCATTTAGTGAAAGTTTGGATCGGTGTCTGCGCGGTCGTCGACGTCATTTTGTTGTTAATTCCTTCTTTCACTCGCTCCTTTTCAGCTCCCAGATGATTGAAAAAGGTCGACGACCCCGCAGACACCGATCCAAACTTTCACTAAATGCCGCGAGGTCGCCATCGACCAACCCAATTCCCTTACTGCATATGGTGGATAGGCCTAACATTTTGAATGATTTGTACTAGCCAAAGGCCTATGCAAGGCATGCAAACTACATCGTTGCAAGTTAAGCGGTGTATCTGACCTGACATGCTGCTTAACTGTCTTTCAGACGAAGGCGATGATTTTTTGTTGAACGATGAAGATATGGTCGTGCTGATATTTGATTCGTTGGGCTCTCATGCATGACTGGCCTTAGATTTAAAATCAATAACTGTGGCGGTGGCCCCTACGCACAATTGAATTTTGGAATTACTAGCATCATCAGGAGTATCTTGTACACACTGTTATACCGGAACAGAGTTTTATGATAGGATACGCAATCTGATATGGTGATGATTGTGACCTAACTACACAATAACTCCTATGTATGTACATAATTGCGATTCCTGTGATTTGTGTACGTGTGTAGATTGTAGAATACCTGTACTGTACAGTCGGAGTACATGTACAGTACATGGTACGTACATTGCGTAGTTGAGATATGCATCTATTGTATAGCCATTTTTAACACTGTAGTCTTGCTGATTGAAGAGAGCAAGAAATAAACTTTTTCACCTTGATGAGAAGTTTTCTTGATAACAGTGGGCTTTTGCCAAAATATTTTCTCCCGAAACTATTGAACGAAGGCGGAGCAGCTTGCTTCCAGTACACCTCTTAATTTTAGTGCGACAACGGTTGCGGAAGATGGGTGATGCGGCAACTGCTCAGATGCATGAGATGGTGGCTAACTTGGAGCTGGAGATGATGTCAGATATGTACAGAAGGTATATACGCGTAGATGTGTGTGTGCCCTCAATTTGAAACGGTATTTTGGGGACATGGAATAAAGAATCTTCAAAATTTTACCTCCGATCGCCATAGATGGTAGAGACCGTGATAATGGTGGACAGAAGCGCCTCATTTCGAATGGATGAAGTACAATGTACGACGCGTTTGCATACAAAGCTACCGTATCTCAGCTATTTCAAGTGAAGATGTCTCCTATCCTACTCTGATTACTGCCCAGTCCACAGGTGTTTCAAGTTACTGGGCGCGGAGGGGTTAACCACTGGGAGCGGGGCGATGGGCGGTGAACATTTAGCATCTGATTTGCGCAAGCGAATGGACGGACATGCTTTAGGCTTAGGCTGAGGCTTGGTATTGGATGCAGAGAGGTAGGCCTAAGCCTAAGTCCGTCTATGCGTTTGCGCAATATAAGCTGCTACTGTCCAGCGCCCAGTGGTAACCCCTCCGCGCCCAGCGCCCATTGCTCAGTAACTTGAAACACCTCCAGTCCACTATTCCTTTCTGTGCAGGATGACGAACGCGTGTCAGAGCAAGTGCATTCCGACTCACTACAAGGAGGGCGATCTGACGAAGGCGGAGGCCGTCTGTCTCGACCGCTGCGTCGCCAAGTATCTGCACGTCCACGACAAACTCGGCAAGAAACTCACGCAGATCTCGGCGCAGGACGAACAGGCCATGCACAAAGCCACCGCCAGCTCAACATCCTGACAACAGTGGTGACATTATTTTCGTGTAGATGCCGGCGGTTGTTTATGTTTGAGTGTGAAGAATCGGCAGGGGCATATCACTGTGCATTGTGCGCTTAGAATTGCTGTAGGTAGCTGTTGCATTTTTGTTTGCGGTCCGCGATTAGTAATTGGGATATGTAGTGCTTCGTTATCGTTACTGAATGTATGAGTGGTGTGTAGTTTAGGGTAGGGTGGGTGTATGTATGTACATACATGTTATTGTTGGCGACACTTATGACCGATGATGTTGGATTGTCGTGTATTTCTTTACTGTGCGATGTGTGAGTTCCAAAGTTAGTGTACAGTACAGTATGCGATGTGGTCTTTGCTGCTAGTTTTGTTGGGTTTGACTGACAGGAACACTGACATCACCACCACCAACCGAGTACGTACCCTCGTTGCGTTCATAGTATCCATCCAAGAGCATACTGTAGCCGTGCGTGAAGTTGTTTGTTCTTCGTTTAGCGTGAAGAATAGGAAACAAATTTTCGAGACACCACTCGTGCCTCTTTATTGAGGGGAGAAGATGGTGGAGGGGTCAAGTGTGCAATTGTTGTCCATCTCGTGGTCTGCCACTAGCCCAGGTTCACATCACACTCTGAGCTCTTCTTTTTACTTATGGAGAAGTGGGAAATGGTCTTCTGGCTGTCACTGGTCTTCTCGCAGGTCGAACATCGGAAGCGAATAGAGAGAGGTCTTCGGCGACCGAAGCCGGGAAGTGAAATGGGCCCAGTGTGAACAGGGCTTCTGTCCACTCACACCTGGGCGACTTAACTTAAGGGGGAGGAGCAGTGAAGTGGGGGTGAGGCGACAGTGACACACAGGAAGGACAATGTACAAGACAGTAGTAGGCTCATTACTCCTCGGAGTAGACGCCTCCAAAACAATCGCGAAGAAAAAGTTGGACTGAGACGTCTATGTATCACTCCTACGTACCTAGAGTACGTACACACTACCTGTCGTACTGAAATAAGAGTAAATAAGGAGCCACCCCAACTTTGGGTTGGTCTGGCACAGGCTGAATGGGGCTAATTTTCCGCGCAATAAAGAAGGGGGAGGAGTCCAACGGGAGCCATTCTCACCTCTCGCTCGCCATAATTGTAGGTTTAGCTTACGCCTCTTTTCTTGGCCATAAGTAGTGGACAGTTAGTGGTCATCTATTCACCGTCAATTTATTGTGGGCTGCTGTTCTACCTGGAGTATTGGTCAAAATGTTTTCTGCCTCGTCTTCTCACGCATTCATCTGAAACAGAAACTGACGATTTCTTCGATAAAGCAAACAAGCTTGCAGGACTCTGTCAACTGTTTACGAATAATTTGCCATATTGCGTACGACCAATTCAATAGAACTGAAAATATGTCGGAGAATAAGCAGCTTTATCTGGCTTGGTCATATTCGTTCTTGCTGCTCCTACTGGGCATGCATCCACCGATGGCGCAGGGATTTTTCTGGAACTGGATTATCGCCAGTCCGCACGAAGCTGAGGAAGAAGCGAGTGCCAAAGCAGCTGCTGCAGCATCCAATCTACAGCAACGCCACGTTACGAGTACGACTGTGCAATCGACAACAAGCGGAACAACGGAAATTACTGCAACCACCACTGACAGCAGCGGCCGCAGTAATAAATTCAGCGCCAGACCGCTCAGATATAACGATGGACAGGATGACGTTGTAAGTACGACAAGGCCTTCATACCTAGCCTACATACCTGGCTCACTTACGTAGGAAAAATGATAAGGTCGTGCCTTTTGTTCTCCAGAAATTCTGTACGGTTGACCGAGAGTGTCCACTGGGCAAATTCTGCGACATTCATTACGGCGTGTGCATGGAGCATCGCAAAGAGGGCGCGCAGTGCCGCAGGGATCTGCACTGTCAGCGGGGCTTTCACTGCATGTTCGGCAGGTGCTTGCTGGCTGTCAAACCCGGACACACAGGTAAACGCAGACAGTGAATGATGTATTTGTATAGCCTACCTGATAGCAGAATCATGGCTATTGTCGTAGCCGGCGGGGTTACCGCAAGGAATGTATGCGCGAATTGTTAGAGATGTAACAGGACAGGGCACCGGCTCCGGGAAATCCCGGCATTTTTTTGGATCTGGCTGCCGGCTCCGGCATAGAATGAAGGTGGATCCGGTAGCGGATCTACGGTGTATATTTTCACTTTTTTTGCTTACTGCCCTTTAAAAAAATGACGTTTTTCAATCGAAATTATCAAAAATGTATTGCAAAACTTTTGAATAAGACTGTTTTACAACTCACAGGTCACCGCATTTGAGTCAGTGTTTCCCACATATGGCGAATTTTGGCAACAATCAATTGACCATTATGGTGGTGCAACTTTTCTACTTTGCTACCGCATTTTTTGGGGCTTGGATCCGGCTCCGGCTCCGGCATAATGAAGGTGGATTGCACGGTCTATATTTTTCACTTTTTTTGCTAACTGCCCTTGAAAAAATGCGTTTTTCAATCAAAATTATTGCAAAACTTTTGAATAAGACTGTTTTACAGCTCTCAGGCCACCGCATTCCGCATTTGAGTCAATGTTTCCCACATATGTCTCATGTTGGCAATAATCAATTGACCATTATGGTGGCGCAACTTTTCTACTTTGCTACACAGCATTTTTTGGGCTTGGATCCGGCTCCGGCCGGAGCAATTTTTCAGATCCGGCTCCGGCTCCGCTAATTGTGGTTTTCACTGAAAAGGAAACGTCCAATTTTTATTCCAGCCCAACCAGTTTATCCTCACCAAATAAATAGTCTATGAAATGTAGCGGATCGATCATTTTGAAGCTTCTGATCTGAGGTGTATCCTCGTATCGTTCAATCTTCGCATTTTTCCTGCAGGTTCCAGATGTGAAGGGGACAGCGACTGTACGACTGGCCACTGTTGCGCTCGACAGCACGGGGAGAAAGTTTGCAAACTGAAGCTGAGTTTAGGCCAACGGTGCTACGTACCGGATGGTGGTCTCTCCTATTCCCTTAACGAGCTCTGTCCCTGTGAAGATTCGCTCATCTGCGGCGTTGTCATTAGGAAAGAAGACAGGTATGTATTATCAAAAATATACTGTGTAGGTCTAGGCTAAGCCTGTGGAATAGGATTATCCGTAAGCGGAAACATGCTACAATTGTTTGTTTTTAGACATGAAGATCCATCAGTTCTAGCATGGTCACATCGGAATCGACTGCGCTGCATTCGGCCGTAACACACGGTCGTCCTTTTCCATTCTTGCTCTACAAGCAAGCAAGCAGGCCAGCAAGCAATGGACTTTCAATCTGTGATAAAATTCATCGATAAACGCGATGGAAAAAATAATGATGTGCACACTAATTTTTTTCAGCGTAATTAATTTTGTAAAAATAAATTGTTGTTTTTTATTGTTTGGGTCTGGCCATCATTGAATGGCGTGTTGTAGCAGAAATAGGGGTCGTCCTCGTCAGCTCCTCTAATAGGCTATGCTTCAACCGTGCAAGACAGACGAGTTCGACACAAGAGCAGTTTGGCCTGTCTGATTCCGGCTACGTATTATATGTCTGTCGCAAGTTTTTTTTTTGTTTTGCGGGCGAAAAGCGGAAGTTGGCAAGATTATTGTATCGATTAATTCATCCCCGTTTTGGCCAGGCAGAAAATGAACACACACTACACACCTCAGATCATGGTCACACACAGTGAAGCAATCAAAACTTTGCTCACACTCACGCAGACGTACAGGTGCTTGGAATCGGTGGTCGATGGTCGGTCATCACTCAGGACAGTTTTCAATGGAAATGTGCAGAAAAGTACATAAGATTACTACAAAAGTTGCTTGTCAGGGCATCCTACATAGAAAAGATGCTTCTTATTTTCTTCCTGCTTGACTCAGCTTCCCCAGGTTCATGCCCAGAAGTCCGTTGATCAGCTCGGCATTGGATCTTTTTACCGATCTTCCCCCGTCGACTCTCCTCAGCTTGTCACCCAAAGCCAAGTGGGCAATTTTAACCGCGTGTCGAAAAATCGCCTGAATATGAAAAAATCAAATCAACGTTCGGATTTGTCACCCATAGTACATAATACCTACACTTAGAATACCTACACCTATGTATTAGTTGTAGTGCAATAAAAGTCCGACCTTGTACCGCGGACAAGCTAGGGTAGGATTGATTGTACTGTGTTCGGTTGGGTTGCTTACCAATCCGTACTATTTTAAAATTATATTATGTGCGGATAGTACTTATATATTTTTACCGCTCTTTCCGAGGTGGTCAAGCGGGTGTCCGGGATCTCAATCGAAGCGCGGGAAGAGGACAGAACGCAGGCAGCCAGGACAGTGGCCAATAAAATTGTAACGCCGAGCTTCATCTTTCTGATATCCGTTTTGAAGCTATAAGCAACTTTTCACTTCGGCTTCTGTCCAAATCAATCAGTGACTGTTTTTCAAGCTGAGGTCGGCACAATGTCGCTGTCGTTAGTCAAAACGGCAGTCCAATAATAATTTGCTAATATCCTGCCGCGTCGATGATAATTTCACTAAAACAGCTTGAGATGACAGGCGCGCAATGAGCGGCAATAAGATACAGTATTATTCACCTTACACGATAGTACGGCGTGCTATGGCATCTTCGTCCCCGCCTGAGCTTTCCGAGCCCTTTCCATTTCAATTTTCAATGAAAAGAAAAAGCGGAGAAATTGCAAAAAGCATACTGATTATGATTGAATAAATTAATAACATACTGTGCAAAATGCTCTGACATAAACTGCAACTACAATAATAGAGCGACAGGGTAGGGTACCGCAGCTACAGTACAAAGCCGAAATATCGGGTAAAGTCAATACAAAAAACCGTATTTTTTATCCGTACAGTACGCGCGGCTGGCTAGTACTAAACTGCGGGGTGTCAAAACCTTCCTTCTGCAAAATTAGTTTCATTCTCCCATGCGAGAAAGTGACCTCATTTTCTCCCTACACTCTTGTTATTTATGTATCTTTACAGGCGCAGCTAAAATTCATTTGCCCAAAGTCGGTCCATCGAGAAAAGAGAGCGTGCGGACATTTCGATTATGAAAAAGTCGCGAGTAGGAAGAAATGGGACGAAAGCTGAGTTATTGCAGGCCATTTTACGCAAAATCAAGTTCGGCGATGAAGATATCCGCACCTTCTCCGATCGAACTACTAATCAAATCTTTTGTTCCAAATCGCCCACATACAGTACACTTCATGTACGTAGTAGGCTACATACTGTATGTATGCAACCCCCGAGTGTATTGATAAACGCAGTGTCGACGTTTAGGGAACGAATTTTTCCTAGCAATGACAGTACATAATATTAGCCATGTCAACCAGGATATTACGATCAAATTATCACGCCTTGTCTCGCTTGCGTAGATATAGATACGTCAATGTGGCACCATACATACAATCGTCCAGCAAAGAACATGGTGTTTACGTATCACGTGGTGCAACAAAGTGATATTATGTACGACACGACCTGGCAGCTCTTTTCGAGCGAAGAAACAATTATTTTATTCATCCAATTTTTAATATCATAATTAGGCCTCTTCAAAGTTGTGCTTGGCCCTCAATCAGCGAAAGGAAACAAAATCATATGACCCTCATCACGTACGTAGCCTATATTATACATGAAAAGGAACCAGGAAAGCACCTGAACATACTGTAATTTGCGGAATATCAAATGTAACAAGGTATTTTGTTGTTAATTGGGGCTGGGCTACCAATAGCACAAAATCCACTTAACATACAGTACATTGCTCATCTTGCATAGGTACATGCAGCAATAAAGCTAAAAAAATGGAACACTTCTTTTGTAGGCGGCAATAATATTATTCTAAAAAAATCCTAAAAATGAGTATTCCGTTAGTGGTAATGGCAGGAGTACTATAAAAGGGGGAGTGACAAACAACCGCTTCCATACAACGGCTGATTTTCACACGCAAAGTTCGAAGCATTCCAGCGGTCGTAGAGAAATAAAACTGAAACTATTGAATGCGCCGATTCTTCTTCTTTCCAATGGTGTCAGCTTCGTTGAGGTCCGAGGACTCCTTCCATTTTATTTTTAGCGGGAAGTAGAGGGTACTTTTGAACCTCAATTTTTTCTTGGGGAATGCTCTGGATGGGTATCGCCAGATCTGGCGATGATCGCCAGATCTGGCGATCACGCTGCTTTTGCAAACCAGCCAGCGTGTATCGCCAGATCTGGCGATGATCACCAGATCTGGCGATCCTCGCAGCATGCTCGCCAGATCTGGTGATGATCGCCAGATCTGGCGATCACGTTTGCTCTCGCTCACCAGGTAGCATGTATCGCCAGATCTGGCGATACACGCTGGCTGGTTTGCGAAAGCAGCGTGTCGCCAGATCTGGCGATCATTGCCAGATCTGGCGATACCCATCCAGAGCATTCCCCAAGAAAAAATTGAGGTGCAAAAGTATCTTCGCTGGCGATCTTCGCCAGATCTGGCGATCCTCGCAGCGTGCTCGCCAGATCTGGCGATACTGATCACCAGATCTGGCGATGTCTGGCGATGATCGCCAGATCTGGCGATCACGCTCACCAGGTAGTAGCATGTACCGCCAGATCTGGCGAGCACACTGCGAGGATCGCCCTGGCGATACACGCTGGCTGGTTTGCGAAAGCAGCGTGATCGCCAGATCTGGCGATACCCGTCCAGAGCATTCCCCGAGAAAAAAATTGAGGTTAAAAAGTACCCTCTACTTCCCGCTAAAAATAAAATGGAAGGAGTCCTCGGACCTCAACGAAGCTGACACCATTGGAAAGAAGAAGAATCGGCGCATTCAATAGTTTCAGTTTTATTTCTCTACGACCGCTGGAATGCTTCGAACTTTGCGTGTGAAAATCAGCCGTTTGTATGGAAGCGGCTGTTTGTTACTCCCCCTTTTATATTACTCCTGGTAATGGTATGTCCTGAAAAAACCGCAACACACATAACAACATAAAAAGCACATATAAAAAATAAAAACATTAGTGACACCGCCGAGTGTGCTGTGTGTGCAAGCATTGATACATTTTACATTGATAATTACAAACAGCTTTGTAGACTAGCACTTGTAGGCCTTCAGGCCTTTGTAGCAAAGCAAGCTTCTCCACCATCAAAAAATCAAACAAAAACAAAAACAGGCACAATTCACTGAGCTTTTTTCACGTTCAGGAAAACATTTCACACGTTTGGGACGCATAATACAGCAGAATAATACGGAATCAAAAAGCACAAAATGTAACCACAAGCGCCTCATCCCCTTATCAAACTTGCTTGAAAGGCATGGATAGGATTAATTCTTAGACGTTTACATACCGTATTTACCGGTGCATACTATAGCCCCATGGGGGGTATGCAAAAATGAGAGGTCCCATATGGGGGTATGCATAGGGGGGTAATGCATTGGGGGGGGGGTTATGCATGGGGCATTTTTTATGTTTTTGAGAGGTGCGCAGAGGCATATTTTTTAGGTCAAAAGCACGTGTTTTAGGGCATAATTGAGGTCAAAACACGGTTATTCTAGCACAATACACCCCCAAGCAGGCTTATAGGCATCTTAGCTTGGTGTGGGAGTGGCTATGGGTACTATATGACCAGCTTACATAGGTAGGTTCAGGTACTGTACAGTACATATGGGGGGGTATGCATTGGGGGGGGGGGGGGGGGGGGGGGTTATGCACCGGTAAATACGGTAAATATAAAATTAGCAAAAATACCAGAAAAAACTAATTGTACATACTTAGGGGGATATTGCACACCCAAAAATACGATATTTATCAATGGGTGATCAAACACCAACGGTTCAACACCTATCAAAGACGCAGAAAGGGATCGTTGCAACATTAGTGTCAAGTTTGCTGCTCCAGTAAAAATTTGTTTCCGGCCAGAAACGAAAATAAAGAGAAAAGCAAGTACAAGAAGAGAATTAAAGGCTACGTACAACTTTCAAACCCACAGCACAGTCTCTTTTTCTATACTCTTTCAAGAAGCCCGCACTGAGAAGTATGGTCCCTAAACATATCATAATATAGTACATAGAGTACCAGTAAGCAATGTAATGGTGTGAAAAGTCAGGCGTGAGTGAATATGACCTCTGAACGTATTGCGGTTAGCTCCAACAATTTGTTCCTTCCATTTTCCCTCAATTTCATCCGATTTTTTGCTCAGCTGTTTGTTCGAGGTGCGTATTGTCATTGCTTCATAGCTGAGCTATGTAGTGCCAGTCAGCCATGCCAGCTACAGATCCAGCCAATAACCGAAGCAATCATCAAATCCGCCCGGAGATATGCACAGAAGAAGTAGGCTACTGTAATGCTGAAATTTTCCCCGCCAACAATGTTTCTTCTTTTCTACAGGTTCTTCCTCGATAATCGCAGCTTCTCCAATCGATTTTGCAAATGTTTGTTGGTCTCTTGCGCCTCATCCAAGGCGTTCTCTTTCTCACGCAGCTGCAAAAACGCAACAACACCCCGGCCATCATCGTCAATTAAAGGGGGAACTTGGTGGAAACTTTGTACATACAGTGTTGCATAGTTTGTACAATGGTAAATTGCACATACGGCAATTATTTCGCATATGTCATTAGTATTTGCCCTTAGTAATGCAGGGGACCAGAAGCAGAAGCTTGCTCTGTGCGCTTCTGATGATCTGCCACTGTTCCTGTATCCAAGAAGCAAAACTGACTTGTCAAAACGTTCGGTATTATCAGGTAGGTGCTAACAAAAGTACGAAGTATGCAACACTAGCCCCTTATCCCATACAAATTTTATTGCCACACCCCCTTTAAACGCCACCACATTTAGAAGAAGAACAGAACACAGCTCGAGCGATGCTTTCAGTGCTTTGTTGACGTAATCTCAACTCCCTATGCACTAGTTCGTCGTCCGTGTACATAAATTGGGCTTCAGGTTCGAACGCGCTCTGTTACTTACTATTGCATTGGCCGCCCCCTGCTGACTTCTCTAAGATGTGCGCGCAAAGTGAAAATATGCAAGCACGCATAGAATAAAAGCGCGAGAATATACAGTACGTACACTGCGCTAATAAACCAGCCCAGCGCTCCTCGATCAATCATCCACTTACAACAACAATACATACGCCAAGCAAGCGCCTCCACTCATAAAATCACATCTACACACACATCACACTACACGGGCTCTCCTCAACGGTAGAAGCACTACTGCACACTACGCATAGTAAATGAGTGGGCGCGAGCGAGCTAACCAGAACTGAGATCCTTAGTAATTTACGCGTAGCTAATTGGCAAGTGACAGTAAGTATTCAAAAGTAGCTTACTTCTTTCTTGAGGACCCGATTGGCCTGTTTGAGCTCTCCTACATCCCGTTCACCCTGTTCCGCCTGTGTCCGAAACCTTTTACATTGAGATTCCAAGCGAATAACCTGCACAGCAAGCAACGAAGTAGCATGGGTAGGCAGGCCTACGTGATCATGTACGTACGCGCTAGGTACTGGTGTACATGAGTTCAGGTAGTTCCTCGCTCTTTCTTTTCTTACGTTTCCTTGCAAATTTGTGTTCTCTCTTTCCAGTTCCTGAAGCTTGAACTTCAAGTCACCAACTTGTTTGGCGGAATCTTCTGCAAAACACAAATAGCCTTCAGTAGAATTGAGAGGTTTGATAGGGGGTTATGCACTAGAATATTCTAGACAATTTGCCAATGGGTACGGTACGTACCTACATAGTACGTACACACACTATTGACAACGTGCAACTCAACTACGAGCCAATAAATACAGGTAGGTCTACTAGTATTAAGTAGGTACTGAGTACTGAACGAAGACGATACGAAGCGAATAAATAAAACACCGAACAAACAAGACAACGCCAACGCATACGAGCAGTATTCGTACTGAGCAATCTTGATTCTGCAGAATGCAATAGCCAACTATATACTATATTCTCTAACTCCACATTGCAAGTGGACAGGCAATGCCATTTTTAAGACGGTTGCCAGGCTTACGCGTACTTTGAAACTCGGACATGTCCGGTCCATTGGCGATGGCGTTCTTTTCCGCGTCCAGTTTCGCACGTTGAGCAGTCAGGGCGGATTCCGCGTCTTCCAACTTCACTCGCATCTGCTTATTCTGCAACACACAACACATAGCCTACGTAACGTACACAAACCTAAATCAATGGTAGCCCCAGGAGGTAATGATGGCCGTTCCTCATCGTTCGTGACGAGACAACAGGGAATCCCCGCGTTTTCGTAATTCTTTTACACTGAACTGAACTATCAACTGTGCAGTTTCAGACTTCACGAGCGACCCATCTAATCTACTGTACCGTACATCTTTCGACCGTTGTGTCACATGTTGAGTACCGAGTCGATGAGCTTCTTGATCTTCTCATCCATGCTGCCCGAGGGTTGGTGCTTTTCCAGCAGATAGAGACTGTGCTTGCTGAGCAGAAGATGCTTGGAGACGGCCGGCGTCTGCTCCCTACTGCCTCCGCTGCTCCCGCTACTATTGCTACGCGGCAGGACGGAAGCAGCCGACGCCTCTTCCCCCTCCTCTTCCACCACAACCAGACCAGCCTCCTGCAGCATAGAAATGCCAAATGGACCGGCTAACTCTACAACTATAGTCTGGCCAGCAAGAGTTTGCCATGGCATTCAAAGCGCGTTGCGTAAAATAGGTTCACAAAATGCGGATTTCTGTCCATGCTTCGTGTACTCCTACTTATCAGAAGTACATGCAAACTACGCAGGACGACTTGAGTCCCATGGCAAACTCTCTCTGGACAGACTATAGCTAAAGACCTTTTCCGCTTACTGCGTATTGCAAGGGACCGACTCTTATTGGTCCAGCCATAGATGCATGTGTGACCGACACAGCATGACGAACTCATGCAAACCTGAATAAGATTGTCTCTTTGCTCTAGGTGAGCTCGTAGGATTCTGAGCTGCTCTTCCAAATTCTCAATTGTCCGCTTCAGAGACTTCGTCTCCTAAAACACGCCCCACAATCACACGATTTTACTAAAAACGTACCACAGATACAGTACCTTTCGCTGTACGTATGCAGTATCTGTACATTGTTATGTACTGCTTGTCAGTCTTGTTTGCGTTACAGATCATTCACCCAACAAAATCCAAATACCCTGTATACGTTCCTCCTGTACATCTATAGATAAAGCATAACATACTGGGCATGTACGTACGTACGTACAGTGTTGAGCTCTCGACTTTCTCTTTGGCTCTGGGTTTGGAGCTCCTCCGCCTCCTCCAGTTCATCCTTGAGCAGGTCGATTTGGTAGAGCAGCGCCGATTTCTCGTTGTCCAACTGCGAATACAACAGCATCGCCTTCCGCGATTTCTCCTCCAGTTCACTCACGCGCTCCTGCAAAGCAATCTACATACCCTCACACACGCACAGGACCTATCCTTCCAGTCATCTCCAGTTTCGACTGTTGGAGTTCTACAAACCCATAGGACTGTCGAGGAGTCGTTTTCAGGCGCCGTTGGTGGTCAACATATCGAGTTGGGAATGATGGCGCGTTCACCAGACGGACACGTACGTCCGACGTATCTAGGAGTACCATGAACCATGTACACCTAGCTAGATACGTCGGACAATTCAGGAGTACACGTTCATGTACTTCTAGATACGTCGGACGTACGTCCGTACAGACGTCTGGTGAACGCGCCATAATGCGCAATTTCGCGCTAGTGCGAATGAACATTAGAATGGCAGCATGCACCGTACCGTACCTTCAAATTTCTGGCTTCCAAGCTTGCAGTAGATGCGGTCGGCGCTCCTAAACCAGAAGCGGAAGCAGCACAGCCGCTGTCCACGCCGTCTTGTTGCTCCGTCGCATCCCGCGTGGAAGAACCGCCACTGCGAATGGACAAATTCGACGAGGCGCGCGTGACGCCGGCACCGCCACCCTGTACACAGCCGCCGCAGCACATATACACCAGACTGCACATTATTCTAACACTTTTTCCGTCTGATTTTCCCTGATAAGGCGGGTAATTCGGGGTTACTTGCACCAACCTGCTGGACAATGGTCTGGCCAGAGTTCGCCTTGGAAGTCAAGTCGTTTTGCGTAATTGCACGTACTACTAAGTATGTACGTGAACAAGCATGGACAGAAATCCGCTATTGTCTTTCCACTCTTGGCAAAACGACCTTGAATTCAACAGCAAACTCTTAATGGCCAGACAACAGGAGGTACACTTCTATTTTTGAGGCGGTAGAACGGGCAATTGGGATAAGTTGGAAGCTGGACTATAAAAAGAAACTAAAAGAAGCGATGTCGTGGAAGAGGTCCATGGTTTTCGTTTCAAAAAGCTAACACTGCGAAAATGCGCTCATGGCAGCACTTTTGGACCAAATTACCCCAGGTAGCCCAACATACTTGCACTAACTAGTACGGCCTCATTTCGTTCTTTCTTCATTCACTCTTACCACGGCAGACTTATCCCCAAGCAATCCATATCGACGGTCACTTTCCAAATCTGCCTGCAATGCATAAGACACCATCTCCTCTTCATACATTATGCAAGAATAGTTGGTGGGGTTTACATATTTTTACGAGGAAAGAAATAAGGAACTGGCTATGACTATCATCGCCCTTTTCCGCCAAAAGAAAGATGTCAAAATCATCGTATTGATTTTTGAAAATACACGGCAGTCTATTATCCCCTACTTACTTCTCGTTGTTGTCGTTCCAACTCTCTGATACGAATTCGTCTCGCCTCTTCTCTAGCCAACCGTTTCCTCAGCAAGCGATCTTCAGCCTGTAACATCAGTCGACTATAAGCCGCGATACAGTAGCGGATGCTCAAGCCAGAGTAAAATGAACACAGTCTGCATGCACACTTTCAAAGCAGCAAAAGGAGAAAGTTTCATCTCGATTTCTAGAGTAGATAGATAAAGCGCCATTTGTGCATAAAAAATACTTCCACTGGAAGATCGAAATTATATTTTCTTCCCGACGACTGAAACTGTCCCCCTGGGGAACAAAATGGAAATACAATAGATAGCAATAGAAAAAACCAGAGATTATGTTATTCGCCTTGCTCCACAAGAACAGAGTTGTCGTTTAGACCTACCCGCCGAATTGAGCTGTATAGTTATCACACACACGCAAAGCACGCCGAAGCAATTTTTGAACGCAAAGTACGTCGAATTTTGAGCTGTGATAACACACAGCTCAAATTATCGGTGGGGAGGTCGAAACGACAACTGCTCTTATGGAGCAAGGCGAATAAAGTTGCCTGTACTGGGAATTTTGACATGACAGTATTACCAAAAATATATTATCCCTGTATAGAGAAGAATGACGGACGTAGTGAAAAGAAACGAGGCAATCACTGGCAGAGATTGGCCCCAATAAATAGGTTTCATATTGGATATCCAATAAATAGGATTCGAAATACCCCAAATAGGATATCCAATAAAGGGATCCAATTTATTGGGGGCCAATCTCTGCCAGTGATTGCTCGTTTCTTTTCACTGACTAGTACGTTCGCCATTCTTCTCTATACAGGGATTATATATTTTTGGTATTGCTTTGCATCATTGAGGCTATTTTTGGAGCGAACATAAAGCGCAAGTATCCAGGCGCAAAAGCTATTAAACATGGACGTCTGTCGAACGTACATTCGTCGCTTATCTGAATGCGATATCTGGACTGTTCGTTGGTTCGTTCAAAGCGCAAGCACAAACAATCCCCCATCCACTTTGGACCCAACCTCGCGTTCTGCCCCTAGCTGTGATGGATCCCGCCACGAATGCGTCTGTAAGAGTACGGTAACGACGAAGCGCGTAGCGAGCAGAGAAGAAACGAAGAAAAGAAGAAACATAAAAGCTGCGCGCTTCGTCGTAACCGTACCCTTTAGACGCATTCGTTGCGGGACCCATCACAGCTAGTGGCAGAACGGGAGGTTGGGTCCAAAGTACACTCCGTACAATACGCGAAAGCAAAATAGAACGAAATGAAATGAGAAATACGGGCATACGCACGTCTTTTGCAATCCTGTCCAACGCTTGTTCCTCGGCCGTGTAGCGAGAAACGGCGCGTCTTCTTCCCGATAACAGAGCACTTGTACTCATGCCGTACTATCCAAAACACCCGCTCTTTACCTGCAAATATTGCAGCTCATTTCCCTTCAAAGGCTCATTCTCATTGGAGGGATATGCGTTCGGCGTATCCACCACGACCGTCCATGCCATTGCATACCAAGCCAAGGCCACGCCTAACGTACGCCCAGCGCATGTCTCCAGAGTGAATCAGCTTTGAAGCATGCGCAGACAGGCACGTAGTAATAACGTAGGAGTTGAGCCAAAAAATATGGAGGCAAAAAGTATGAAGGAATACAATGTGCTGTACTGTACGTACATACCTGCTTGCCGATGGCTTGTTCAATAATAATATCAAATCAAGAACAGTTGTCTGTCTAGCACAAGTTGTTGTTCGAAATCAAGAAATAAAAATTCGGAGAGCCAGAATCATCTTCCGTTTCGCTTGGTTTTTTGCCACGCTGACCTCACGCCACGCCATACGTCGAGTCGATTCTCGATTCGGTTCTCGGTTGACGGACGGTTGTCTCGAGTCTCGAGTGTCGACTCGATCCCGACCCGAACACGAACTCCCAATAACTGGCGATTCTAGAATCCGGCGAAACCCCTTTGCGAAGTTTACGAAAAAAATAAAAGTAATTTGGAGTCCGTGATGTCCGTGTAAATAAACCTCGTGGAACCACGGCGTAAACGGAGGGTGTCGGACGTTTTACTACGGAGGAGAACGAAAAGACGCAGGCTGAAAACACATTTGCTTCGCTAGCTAATTCAAAGGGGCAAGCACCACGTTCGCCATAACAGCGTAGGTGCGTATATGTTTAGAGCTTCCGTTGACGTTGTTCCTCTCAATTTCCAGCTTTGGCGAAGCTGGAGCTTCGCAGTCAAAGAGACTGTGTTGGCGGGTTCCCATTCCAATAAAAACTTGCTAAATGCTTTTGCGTTGAGTTGCAAGCTGTTTCAATATTATTGCGTTGTTGTTTGGAATATTTTAGTGTTCTGTTTTTGTCGTTTTTCTCCCTTTGCAGCCCTGAATAGTGAAGAAATATGTTGCTTCGAAGTGGCTACGATGACGCTGAGCACGGCGTCGTGCGTCCATTTGTGCGTATGCGTGAATTAGTACTATAATTTTTCCGTGCGAGAGAGAAACGAGCCGAATCACCGACGCGCGGAAGGAAAGTCCAAATTTCTTGAACTGGATGCAACCGGAGCGACTCCATCTGAAGGGTAAAAGGCTAGAAACAAAGTGTTGTTGCCGTTGATGTGGTTTTTAGGCTGATTTCGGGCGTATCTAATATCTACCGTCTTGGCCTAGGCGATTCTAGATGAGATGTCCGTGCAGTGTAAAAAATTTTGTCTTTCTCAATACAATGCAAACGTATTTTGTTTTATAACACATTTTGCAAACAGTTTACTGTAAGTCGCAAAGAATTGCCCCCAGAGTAACCGCAGCAAACAACCAACAACATTATGCGATGTACATGCGATGCCGCGTTCAGATTAGAGAAGAACGTCAAAAAATTCCGTGGCTGTCCATGCTTTTTTGGACGTACGTTGGAGGCGCGTCTCTAATCTGAGTGCGGCAACACACGAAAAGTGATCGAAATCGAAACAGACGCGAAAGAAAGAATTGATGTCGGTCGATACGGCGGTGCGATTGCGATGATCCACTGAGAGCCACGGGACCACGGGAGCCACGGTTCATGGACTACCTACCCCCCCCCCCTCCCCCATAGTCTGCTGCTCCCAAAATAGTGTCGGCAATCGGCATTAGAGCACTTTTAGGGGACTAGAGAAATAGTGAGTGTGTCACCCAAAAATCGTACAACTGCGCAGAGAACAGGCAGGGGCTTTCAAATTCAGCAAATCAGCAGAGTGGAGAACCGATGTGAACTCTGTTTTATTCAAATTTGAATGTGAATAGGTCTATGTTTGAGTTCAGCTGCCGGACGTCACGAGGCACATTTGGACTTGGTCTGATACAGGGTCGTCTCTAGCGTCGGATGCCTCGCCAGGATCCAAACACAGCCCAAATACGCGCCACAGAGACGACAATCCAACAGACGAATTCGCCGACAGGATAGCACTGTGGGTCCGCGCGTCCCGGCACAGCAGGTTTTTAGTTCTAACTGGCAGAGCTGATTCCGTCGAAGGAAGCGATGGGCACTGCCCCAGCGGTTGCCACTGTTCCAGGACACTGGCCACATACACGGCTGACTCCTGGCAGGACACGACACGGCCCGATCCCACGGGTGACTCCTAACAGCCTTGCATCGATGTCTTGAACTGGCGCTCACATCTTTGCCAAAGACTTTGGTGAACTTCAATCGTTACACTGGCCAACGACTACTACAAGCCCAACGTGGCGCGCTCGTTCGTGAGGCAGAAGTTCTTCAATCCTCTCAGCAACTGGAAGGCTGGCGCAGACTTATAGGCATCTTAGCTTGGTGTGAGAATCGCTATGGCTAGCTTATGACCAGCGTATGTACTCTTCTAACTCTACAGTACGTATGGGGCTATGCATAGGCAAGGGGGCTATGCATTTGGCAATTTTTATGTTTTGCTATGCATTAGGGGGATATGCATTGGGTGTGATTTCGGTAAATACGGTAAATTACTGTTTATGCAAATTCAAAAAACTTATGCTCACAAAAGAAGCAACAGCGCGCCCAAATGGACGCAATCGCGCTTTGAAATTGCGCCAAGAAACCGTGTCCTATTTTGCCGCTGTGGGACTTGTGGAGAAATGATTGTAAAGGGTAAAAATTTTAATTATTCTGATTACGCTTGCTATAAATATTTACACTTTTTCGGAGAATGACCAACAACTTTTGTCTTGAAGTGTAATTTTTTTATTTCAGAGTTACTCAGCGGTACAGTCCTTAACGTTTCCGTGTATTCCGATGTCGTCATATCTTTGTTTTGAGCGCCGCCGGCGGTGTTCCCTCCTGAGTGGAGAAAAAAAACGAGAGCAAGCGTGACTGTGACAGAAGAAGAATCTCGACGAGAAGAAAGAGAAAGGTGCGGAGAAGGGGAAAATAAGCCAGAGTGATAGGCACAAGCCGCCGCAGGACCACCAAAAACTAATTAAGAAGGTATGCACTCTGTGACGCGTCATACCGTCCACCTTCGTAATCTAATTTACTCCGAGATCCTGCTGCCCCACTCTCTACCGTTATGCGGTGGTAATGTGCGGGTTGTTATGCTCATTTTTTAGGCCCGCCTGGTCGCCCGCTTCGTTTTGAAGACAGCAAAAGAAGGAGCATACGTGGAAGAGTAACTAGTGGATCCGCTCGGAGACTGCACTGGGCCTTGTGCCAATGGATCCGGCTGCAGTGAGCAGTCGACTGGGCGGTTTGAACGCGGTACAGTCCGGTCTGTTGGCGCCGGGCGCTGCTAGTCTGGTCGTGTCGGCTTCTTCTCAGTCGTCAACCTCCTCCGTCATTCACTCTCCGTCCGGCAGTCAAGACGAGTTCATCTCTGACGAAGAAGCGAGGAAAAGGCGAGAAATACTCGCCAGACGACCCTCATACAGG
>JASAMW010005109.1:0-71561 GCA_030247985.1 Epsilonema sp. ZAB3_2
ATACGGTGAACGGGGAAATTGTGGGGACGAAGATTCCTTCTGGTCACTCGTTGCTTTTGGATGCAAGATTCGAGCTGCCATACGGTGAGTAAAGTAAATGTATAGTCAGAGTGTGTGTGTGTACCCATTTTCTTTCGTCTCACCTGGAATAGGTGAGTGGTCCAAGTTACCCCGACCCGAATCGCCATAGTCGAGAAGGAAAATTTGCCAGATGCGACAAGGAATTGAACCCTGAACCTCTCGCGTTCCAGGCGAGCGCCTTAACCATTTATTTGACTACGCACCCGGATGACCTCAGTCGTGTCATGCAAACGTTTTTGTTCAAATCTTTTGTTTCAGACTTGCAACCAGAGGAAGCGTCACAATCGCCACAAAAATTGGAGGCTCTTAACTCTGTCAGGGACCAAGAGGTACGTAGCCTAGTACGATGTAAGATACGTGTTTATGTACGTGTTTACTGGGTACACAGGTACAGAATAACGTAGGGTAATTATGAATCACGGGATATTTGGCTGGAAAAGTCTGTCCACTGAGAGAATGCTGAGATTTATGCAATCGCGCAAGGATTTTCCGCGCAAATCAACACAAAATACGTGGATCCGTAGAAAGATTCATACATTTTTCACGCAAAATCGGAATTTTCTCCTCCAGTGATACTGTCTCAAGCTCAGCTGATCGACTATAGCATTCCTGACTATAGTGTGCATGTAACTCGATTGATGCTGCGTTCACCAGACGTCCGGAGTAGCAAGGAGTACATGGTCCATTCCTGAGAAGATACGTCTGACGTACGTATGTACGTACGTCTGGTGAACGCGGCATCAAGCTAAGCTTGTGTCGGATATTCCACAGTACAGTACAGTACAGTGCAATGCCCGATTTGTTGTCTGCACAAGCGCTTTTCTTCTCACGCCTTTGCTGTCCATATTCCTATCCTAAAGTTGATTGATTGTATATCCTTTTATGTACTGTACGTACGGGACACTGTCCTGGATTTCTAGCTATCTTCCTACTGGAGGCGTCATCGGTGCAGTTCGCCCTACGAGTTTAACGGGCATGTCAATTCTCCACCTTACGAGCTTAACGGTCGTTATTGGGAGGATAATGATGTACGTAACGCGTGTTAGCGTAGTAGTATGTGTGTGAACTTGGTGCTGTTTGCCTCTGCACTCTTTCGTGTGATCTGTACCTATCTGTACCTCTTTCGTGTTTTTACTGTACCTATTATTTTGCTTTGCTAATTATTTTGCGCAAATATTATCTCTTTGTACATCTCGGCAGGATTTTCCTGATCTCGGATATAATGAATGAATGCGCATCAAAATTGTACGGTTACGAATTTGCGGCTTGTCTATGAACATCCGGCCCGCATAATGATTGACGCAGAATCTGTTTTTCTGGACTTTACATTACGTACGGGCCTACATACGACCTTTACATGCGACCTTTGACGACAGTTTGTTCAGTTGGCTTGTCTATATTAGTCGAAGAAGTAGCATCTAGCAGGTGTCCTTATGGAACAAAATATCCCAGATATTTTCCTGTTTTTTTGCAAACCTGTAGACATGTTTGCATACGTACGTACTGTATCTTATGTTTTGCTCCCACCGCCACTATTAGTAGGCGCCTATTTTATTTTGTGTTTGTACAATTGTACATGTGTGTTCTTGCTCAGAGTTCAGTTCAGGGATGTTATTTTTTGACTGTTCAGATATTGATGCACATTTCTTTAAATTTTTCCTCTTCGCTGCACATGCATTGCAATGGTAGTATGCACTGCGCTGCTTTGCTTTACATGCCACTATCCCATACATGAGCGTGATTATCAGTTTTGCAGTGTTAATCTCATCACATACTTATATTAGAATGGTAGTGTAGCTCAAACCTTGGTAGCAATTTTTGGTACAACTTATCCCACCAACGGTGTTCTTTGTTATTGTAGTATTGTGTAGTTACGTAGTATGCGCATAGGTTTTGTCTATGCAGACGATATGGTGGCATAATAATGATGGTACATGATCAGTTCCTGCTTTTGTTTCAGATTGCCACAATTCAAGATCAAATGAGGAGAGCCCCATTTACCCACTGTAAGTGACCTCTTAAATATAAATTTCTATTGGTGTCGTGGGGGAGCACAGGGAAATTTGGACCGCGGAAAAAATTGAACTTGGTGGTTCATTTCCTGGATGACGACGAGTATACATACATAGGGTACTGCGGGGTAAACCCGGACACCAAAGCTTTTCTAAACTTGCCGCTTCAGCAAATGGTGAACATGGTAGCTCATTTGAAAGAGGAAATTTCAAGGAATCGATAGATTACTTGTCTCAATCGGTCGTATGGTTGCTGAGATAGATATACTAGGCATTGATGTTCCAAGTACTTTACTTAGTACTTTTTTCCAGGTACTTTTGTCTTTTTTGGCCAAAAAGTACTTTTTACTTACTTTTTACCTGCGTAAACCCAGATTGGTTTACCTGATTTTACTTTTTACTTACTTTTTACTTTCATTTCCCCTTGCGTTTTACTTTTTACTCAGACCCATTCTGAGCAGCCACAGTAATTTACTTTTTACTTACCTGACCTGGAAGCGGTCCCAGGTAATTACTTTTTACTTACCTAGTACTGATAAGGGCGGTTGGAACATCAATGATACTAGGTGTCCGGGTATACCTCGTGTCCGGGATTACCCCACAGTACCCTACTATATTGTATGTTTTAAAAGTAATGCATTGGTTTACAGCTGGTATTTCGGAAGATAGCGACTACACCTCCGACGTGTCTTATCCCATTCACCATCCCAACTCCTCCATTCATCAGTATGGCAGTCACTTGCAACCGTATCGGGGTGGTCGCGGCGGCGACCCGAACCATCCTTCTGCTTCTTTCGAGCGCCAGGTACACAGTGTACTTACAATACGTACGGTATGCGTACAAAACTGTACCTATATGTTGTTTCTGTGTACAGTGTGTATATGTACAAGCACATTTTGGCTGTTCCGACTTCTGAGACCGGATGGGCAGCAAAATGCGCAAGCATAAACATTCAAACATAACGATCCACGTAATGGTATGTGATCGCTCCGTTTTGGACCTGTGCACTCGCTGCGAAAAATAGAATAAACTCGTTGACAGATTCTTCTACTCCAGAAGTACGCATGTTTGTATTGTAAATTACGCAGCACGGGCAATGACCAAAGAGAAATCTCTCGCTAGACGAACTGTAGTACATACTGTGCATACACACGTACGTTGCTATAGTATAGTACCTATGTGTAAATCGTCGCATTTTTTCTGCTGTGCCTGTAGGGGAGTTACGACGACCTGGACGAGGACTACTACCAGGCGGCTGCCAATCACAACGGCGACCAGCGCCGCTCGCCTGCTCATCACCACCACCATCATGACCATTCCAGTAGGATGCTCCATCAACATCGGGACTACGTGCCGTCTCCCTACTCCGAGCACGACCATCTGCCCTACGACGTGGATTACGCGCCGGCCCCCGATTTCTACCGCCACCAACACCGCCACCAAAACCCGCCGTACGACCAAGAAAGGGGAGGTGGACGCCACAACCAGAGAAGCGGATACCATGTGGAGGATATGGTCAGCCCCTCCCATAGGGCTCCGCCTCCACCCTCGCCTCGTCACGCGACCGCAATGGCGCATAACAGACAGAATAGCAGCGCGCTCGAGCGCAGGCGAAGCTTCAAGGGATCCAGAGCACCGTAAGGAATGGGAAAAAGTGTGTGATGAAGTGACAAGAGTAGGAAGACTCGGGGCTGGAAAAACAAAAGTTTTGGCGTATGAAACGATGAGGCAGTTAGCGTCAGGCAGGGATCCGTCGCGCTTTTTTGACACTAGGGCGGCACACACTTAGCGAGAAAACTCCCGGGGAATTCCCCAAAGTATGCGATGAAGCATAGGGAGGTCGGTGAATTCACCGGGAGTTTGAACTCACCACGTATGAACACGTGAGAAAAATTTTGCGCATGGGTGCATGTGAAAATTCTCAAAACTCAAAACAAAACTCGGAAGTTCAAACTCACCGCGAATTCACCGTGAGTTTACTCACCATGTGTGTGGCGCACTACTGACGAGTCTTTCATTCTTGTTACATAATGGGTAGTTGGTATAGGATGTCCTTTCACCGTTATTATGCTGCCTACCTCAGCGTAAAGTAAGTAAAGTGCAGTTGAAACGTACGGTAGTGTAATAGTATCACAATTCGTATTCGTAGTTTCACCGGTCCTTTTAGATCTAGCTAGCTGTGACTTGCGTTCAATACGTACACGCACTGTGACAGTAGAAGGGGGTAGGTAGCAAGCAGGTGTCGGGTTCTTAAAAATATATGTTTCAGCACGATATACAACAACGCGTATGACGAGGAGATGGAAGGTGCTTCTGGTGCTGTTAACGGGGGCGTGGACGCCGCTGGTTCTTCGGACGCGGAACCGCTGTTTTACAACAGCAGACCGCGTCGAAAGCACAGGTAGGCGGACAATTTGGGTCAGAAACCCAGGGTACTGTGGGGTAAACCAGGACACGGGGGTAAACACGGACACCTAAGTATATCTCAGCAACCATAAGACCGAATGAGACAAGTATTCTACCAATCGATTCCTTGAACTCTCCGCTTTCGAATGAGCTACCATGCTCATCATTTGCTGAAGCGGCAAGTTCGGAAAAGCTTAGGTGTCCGGGTTTGCCCCTTGTCCGGGTTTACCTCACAGTACCTTACCAAGTGCAGGGTAATTCGGGCCATCCAATCGTTTATTTTCTGATGGGAAGAGGTTGGAGAATATTTTGTCTGTCGCGTGCCTCTGCTGAACGGAGATAATGCCAGACTGGTCCGAATTGCCCCCGCACCACCCTTCGCATCTATAGCGCCGTCTGAAGAAAGCTTGATGAACTTTACCCTTTTGGTCAAAAGTATCTGATGATCTAAACAAACGCCAAGGGGTAATCATGCACTGTTCGTTTTCGTTCGAATATGGAGAGAACGGAAAATACTGGACATCCAGCGCAAAAATAAACATGAAACATTATTCTGTGGTCTCGAGACGAACGGAAAAACGAACGGTAATTACCCCTTAGCTGCCGTTGACATGCTACGTTCGTAGTACATACTTTACTTACCTACCTGTAGGTAGACCTACCCGAAGCACGTACGTATGTTCGTACACATGCCGTATATCATTATTCCCTGTTTGAAGTGAACCTTTCCTAATATGCACAGCCCGTGTTTGTCCCTTTTCTCCGATCACAATGCCTGTAGTGCTGTATCTATTTTGCTGGTTGTACGCCTGACTGAACGAAGTGAAGGAGAATGCAGTAAATAACTGAGTTGAGCACGGTTTCTAGCCCTGCGCCCTATCACGGCTATTGCGCCATGAGCTATGATGAGGACGAGGAGTCACAGCCCTTCTATCGTCGCCGAAGGAGGTCGGGTCTTGTGTACATAGGTACCGTATGCATGTAGGGTACTGTGGGGTAAACCCAGCCATGGGGAAATCCGGCCACCTAAATTTCAGGGCAGAAATCTCAGCAACCATGCGACCGATTGAGACAAGTACTCCACCAATCGATTCCTTGAACTCTCCTCTTTCAAATGAGCTATTTGGATCATCGTTTACTACAACAGCAAGTTCAAAGGAGCGTAGGTGGCCGGGTTTACCCCATGGCCAGGTTTACCCCCACAGTACCCTATGTACTGCATGCATAATGGTGCATGTGTATGCACGAGCGTGCGTGGTACTGTACGCGCGCTGTACATGATGTAAGTACGTACAGTACTACGCTTGGCAGTATAGAATCTATAGATAGACTTTCGGAGGTCGTACGTACGGTAATGTGCATGGTAGAGCTGCATGCTAGCTGCCACCACAATGCATGATACGCGTAAGAAATAGAAAATCCTAGCATCTTTCTGCCACCTTTTCCTCAGTGTCGTTTCCTGTATTAGCTTCTTTCTACTAGCATCTGTTGCCGCGTTCACCAGACGTCCGTAACGAACGTCGTCCATCCGTAACGGACGTATCTAGGAGTACATTGTTGTTTTATGTACGTTACGGATTTACGGATGGACGACATCCGTTACGGACGTCTGGTGAACGCGGCATGAGCTGAGTAACTGTGCGTGTGTGTAATGTGTATGTACTGCATACAGTTTGTTGGTTGTTGCACTTGACAATGCTTGCATTTTCCATATTGCACTGCTTGCACCGATAAAAAGTACGAAATAGTAGCAAGGTAAGAATACGCAAACGGTGTAACCGTATTTTCTGGGTGTGTATGTTTTTAACAGGCGGGCGGTGGAGTCGCCGATTCGACTGGAGCACGAACCGGACGAGGACGCGGAGGTGGCGGAGTTGAACGGGACGGCGGGGCGGCCGGGCTTCGTGGCCGTGCCCAACAGCCGGTTCCACCCCCGGGACGTGATCCGGGCGGACGACGACCTGGACCTGGACTCCCCCACGCACTTCCACGCCTCCGTGGCGGAGCTGGAGTCGCCGCCGCCCCAGAAAAGACAGCTTGGGAGATACTCACCGTCCCAGATGTGAGTTGGTGCCGCCGTGATGCCGCGTTCACCTGACGTCCGTTAATTCGTATTCGTCAACCCGTAACGTGTCCGTCCGTCGGTATACCCAACCCCACGTCACAACCGTATGAAGGTTGGCGGACGGACGTACGGATTTACGGACGTCAGGTGAACGCGGCATGAAGGGTTAGCTAACTGGCAGCAAGGTAATTGTCGGCTCTACTATGTGAATACACAAATTCATGACCTCAAATAAGTTGACATAGAAATTTTTGATGGCGGCCTCAAATCTAACCCTCCTAATCGCTACAGTACCGGAGTAGTGTCTGAGCCTATAATCCTACTGTATGTACATGATAGGTACGTATGTAAGATGCTCCGAGTCGTCATTCGGGAAGTGCAGGACGATTTTGTAGACCTCTGTTTTGTGATGAACCTACATGGACAAAGTACGGCGCTTGCGTGGACGACATCTTCTAAATAGATGGCGGTCCACTTATTTAGAAGGTGTCCACGCTTTCGCCGTACTTTGTACAGCTGCGTGGACCGCTGTCTAGGTGCGTCACAAAATAGACGTCTACAAAATCGTCCTACACTTTACGAATGACGACTCGGAGAGTAATTTGACGGTTGTGATTTTTGAAGGGAGGATATTCCGCCGCTGGACTCGGATCGACCCGGTCGCGCACTGTTGAGCAATCATCTGGGAGGCGGCGCCTCGTCCCCCTATTCGCCGAGCGGAGGCGGCTACCAATCACCGCCCTCGCGCACTCCCCCCACCACCCTCGGCTACCAATCACCGCCCGCCGCCGCTCTCGGCTACCAATCACCGCCCTCCGCCGCTCTCGGCTACCAATCACCGCCCTCGGCGCTCGGCTACCAGACGCCGCCGGATTTCATTGGCGGCGCCGAAGGCAAATCGCCGACTCCGCCCACCGTCGCCACCTATCAGAGCCCGCCGTCTTCTGTTCAGGCGACGAGACCCGTCGCGCCCTATCACCAGTCGCCGCCGAGGCTTGACTTTGCAGCGCCGCCGCTGACGACAACCACAACTTCCATCCAGGAGTACCATAAGGTGGTTCCTCCGGTAGCTCCGTCGACCCTGCCGACAACGACCACGGTTGCCGCTGGCGGATATGAACCAGGCATTACAGCTCAGTCGTCGGCTTTTTCACAAAAACTGGATCAGCCAGCGGTACAGGCGGGGCCGCATAGTTTAAAGGGTGAGATCGGTGCTGTTGTACCGTCGGTGGTCGCGACTACAACCGACTATCGAGCTGAGGAGCAGCGGGTATTCGGCCCCGCGCAGCCACCGCCGCTTTCTTCACTTCCGCCAACGTCTTCTACTGCTCTTGTACACGCTGCAAGCGACGCATATCAATCGCCACCTGTGGTGGCTGCAACGGCAATACCTGACGAACCTTACACTAGTACGACAGCACTGTATCTTCAGGACCAAAGGCAACCGCAGGGGCTGCAACAGGAGCAACGGACGTACCAGTCGCCGCCTGCTCAGACTGCTGCTGCTACTTCGGGGATTTTTAACGGCTACCAGTCTCCGCCGCAGCCGCTTAACGAAGGCTATGAGCCATCGGCTGCTGCTGTGTCGACGACAGCATCGGTTAAGCAGCAGCTGGCGATGGACGAACGAACGACGAGTACGACCGGTCGAATTTTGGCGCGCCAGCCGCAATTGGCCCTGCCTGAAGAGGAGGACTGGAGAGACGCCCAACCATCCTTCTCCTTGGATCACATTCCTGGATTGGAGGAGGAGGATGAAGAGCTTGAGGAGGCGGAACAGTACCACGATGTCCCGGCTGAGCCAATGGCAGAGGAGGAGGCGGAGCTGTTAACGGCCAGAGAACCAATGCCTGAAGAGGAGGAGGCGGTGTTGCTTCCTCCCTCGGCTTCATATGACCAGTTTGTGGAGGAACAGCCGCCCGCCCCGGTGGCGCAGGAGGATGAGGCGGCGCAGGAGGGGGCGCGAGTTCGATTCCAGGAGCCGGAACCACCGGCCAAGGAGGAGGAAAAGGCGGAGGAGCGGCGGCATGCGAAGGCGAAAAAGCGCTGGAGACAGGTCTACGAAAGAGTGTGCACGGAAACGCTCGGGAGAAAGGTACATTCGTACGTAGAGGAACATGCTACATGAAATATAGGAGTACACGGGGTAATTCGGGCCACTCCATCACATCTCTTTTCGGAAAGATTGGAAGGTAAAGTGAGTGCGTTATCTAAAATAATCCATTGGGCACAGTGCACGTTTTCTTGGGTTCGCTTGTCTTCTGCCTCTGCAATTAACGAAGATAAAGCAGGGGTGGTCCGAATTACCCTCACTACAATTTTACAAGTTTTTCAAGTAGGGTACGTAATTATTGGGTGCTTGAGCTAGAACAAGCGTAACACACGCCAGTAAAATGTAATGCCCAGAAGGAAGGCAATTTGCGAAGAAAAAAGGCAACATTTTTTGGAGTTGCCCAAGAGGAAGCTTTTGACTTGCTTGTGTGCAAGGGTGAGGTGGTGACATTTTTGCATATGCACAAGTATACTGTCTGGGGTCATACTGAACTGACAGCTGTCCCCGCCTCCGCCTCGCCTCCAGCCCAGAAAGCAATCGGAACGTTTTTCCCCTTCGGCGCGTTTATATACTGTAGGTAGGATACTATGGGGTAAACCCGGACACCTAGTATATCTCAGCAACCATACGACCGATTGAGACAAGTATTCTACCAATCGATTCCTTGAACTCTCCTCTTTCAAATGAGCTACCATGTTCATCATTTGCTGAAGCGGCAAGTTCAGAAAAGCTTAGGTGTTCGGGTTTACCCCGTGCCGAGTTTACCCCACAGGACCCTACTTCGTACGTGTTTCTGTCTTCAGTTTAGTTCTGTGCTCGTTAGCTTTCATTTCAGAAGGAACGACGGTTTTAAGACGCGAACCATGTGCATTTGGTGCCCTGTTATTATTTTTAGAAGGCATCTAGCTTTACCTTGCTTTGCGTCATCAGACCATCAGTTAGAGATATACGTATAGTAGGCGATTAGGCACTGTATGTACCCGCTAAAAGAATCTGCTCATACCTTATGCGTTATGCTCCCCTAACTTAGATGCGTATCACTAGATTCCACCTACAGTACGCAGCGATGTATGTACTTACGTGCAGTACATATCTACAAACGGTTACTCGCAGCTACAGGGTCTATTGGTGCCACCAAAGCCAACTACTTCCCGGCTCTCTTTGTTCCTTCGTTACTTTGCTAAAAGAGAAGGAGGGAAGGTGGCTATAAAGGCCAAGCCTCTCAGTCGACAATAGCCTCGTTGCCTCGTCGCTGGTTGATAAACGCAAGTTGAATGTGCCAATGAATGTAGCTGAGGCATATCAATTCCTCTTTTGATTAAAATGAAATTGTGTGGGGAACAGACAAAAGGGAGAGAGAGGCTGCTCCCCTTGGGCCCTTGTGCTCCTTCCCTGGCTTACGGCTTTTAGAATAAAATTGTTGAGAGATGACTGAAGCACGCAGAGCAACACGAAGCTTTTAAGTACTGAAGGAGGGCAACAGAGAGAAAGTTATATATATGTATGTACATGGCACCGTAGAAGGGCTTTTTCTTGCTTGAATTGTCATTCAATTATGTGGGTAGCTACTGGTTATCGGAGCGCACAAAATAAATGTACGTACGTGCGAGCCTGCGTATACTATACCTCGCTCATGATTGAGCATGCTGTATGTGTGTATGTACTGTACTGCATGTGTGTCGGGCTTTGCCACTCCCATTCCAAGCCCCATTTCTGCTTAGCATATGATAACGCACTTGTATGAAGTTGTGCTTAGCGAACATGGCGTTATTCTGGTGATAACAATTATGCTCGCGCGTTACGGTACATGTTTTGGAAATAATTATGCCAGACTCCATTGCGTTATGGGACTGATAAACCTGCCTAGTTTGGTAGCGCTTTGGAAAGTTAAACGTGACTCGCTTCGCAACGCGTACGGTATGGTGTCGCCTTGGCCTTATCTTATCAGTCGTTTTTTTCCTTGTGAGGCTCAGCTAGACACACGTGGAGCATACACCAAAGATACATTGATATGGATTTATAACGGATGTTAGTCCGTGTGCGCTTATACATTTGTGATGGGGATTTAGCGCATATGCAGGAAAAGCAATATGAATTTCTCAGGAATCGATTTGTCCTGTCCATAGATAACTTTGGTCGGAAGCCAGCGGCGCCTGTAACAGGCAGACAGATGACACGAAAACGAAACGCAATTTCATTTCAGCTTCTCGTTTGTTTGAAGCTTCACTTTACTGTGTTGATTTGTTAGCATTGGCTCCGAAATAGCTATTTTTTATAGCATTGTAATGCTTTCTGTATAAAACTGCATATCCGTGGGGTTATCAAAGAAATGGTCGGTGATTTTGGGGGGTTATTTTCGAGACCACTACCTACCAAATTCCACTTTTAACCCTGTTTTGGTCCATTGCTGCTCAATTGAGGCCATGAATTTGTGTGCTCAGCTTATGTACATACGTATATCTTCATGAGGTTATACTCGAAGCATTACAACAGTAGTGGTCGATTGCCCCTCCCTCCATTTTGTGGAAATGGCTTTTTTCAAAGCTTATTTGTGGGCTTGGGTCGTTGTCCGCTTTTCAAATGAGTATAGTGATAGTCAGTAATGCCCAACAAAACGTGGCGCGCTTCGCGAATAATGCCTGATTAGGCATTGCGCAGCAACCAACCTGCTATCTATCTACATAGTAGCTGACTCCTACATATTTCAGCCTTGTAATCCGCTACGTATACGTGCGGTAATTCACTTGAGAGCGGCGCTACTGATAAATGGCTAATGCCGACCAAAGCGTTTCTCATCATTTCAATTCTCATCCTGCTGCCATTTTCTGTCCTCTTTTATCTTCGTTCTTGTTCCTGCCTGGATCTCATCTCCTTTTTGTCTGCCCTGACAACCGTCCGGCTATGACTATAGTCACGGATAAAGTGGGCGAAATCGGACCATGCCATTCCATGGTGGTAATAAAATAATTCCAGTGGACGTCGAATCTACGTTTCACTACCAATAATGACCTTTTGCTTCTGTTTGATATAACGACAGCTGTGGCCAGAAATAAGGCCGTCTCCTATTTCCACAGTGACTCTTGCTGTGGGTGGTCGCGATAAACTTCATTTTGTGCAAATATCGGTTGTCCCCAGCTTTACCCACCCTTATGGAACTGACTGGCTTAGCGAACTCCTTATCTCCTCCTCCCCCTTTCCTGTTCCGTTTTTCGCTTCAAGGACTGCAAGCTGACTTTTCTTCGACTACCTGACTGACATTCGTTTCTACTTTCTTTGCCGGATGAAAAGTGAAGAAGAAAAATGATCGACGACCATTGGATGCCACTGTGTCAGAAGCGGGGAAATGTGGCGCTGAATCGATTTGCTGATAGTGGCCTAACACGCGCATTCTTCCCGCCCCAGCTACTGTCTTATCACTGGCTGTATCACGCCCTGTGGTAGTGTAGTACTACTACTGCTACTGCTACAGTAGTACGTATGTACATGTAGCCTGTTACATAATATCGCTGACACAGTATCAGTCTGGCTCTAGAAGAAAGCTCACTTGATGCACTTTGGTTTGTTTCTGGAGAACCAGGCTACCATGCGTGATATCAGCAATTTCAACTCCCGGCTTTATTCCTTCTAGATGATTTGCTCGCAAGACTTCTCATTTTATATTCTAACATATGGAACAAGTTCGCGATTACGTAACTGCTGTCAGCTACCTAAATACGTAGGTGTCTGGCACCTTAGTGAGTCTTCATAGCAAGGAATTACCTACTAATCATTTGGATCACCAGTGTTTAGCTGATCTGATACCATTCATTCGACATGGTGTGCCATGCATTGAGCATGTCAATATGTACACATCATGCAGCAAAGCAACAGTCTGTCCCGAAGGCTCTCAGTGAGAACATAATAGAGACCTATACATCATCATGCTTATTACTCATCAAGGATTCAATCAGGAACACGGTCCAGGGAGTCCTACTGATGTGCTGTCTGCGCTGATTTTTTATACTGCCTCTAATCTGCGACTCCCATTTGCACTGATGACATTGGTATTTGTCGTTCATTAGGACTATTTCCTGTCAGAAAAGCGGCATAATCTGACTGATCAAAAAATCTCGTGTTGGCGCTTTCTGCGAAGCGCTATGTGTAGCTGCACAGTTGGTTACCATGTAGTCACGTCGCCTTTTCTACTGTGACAGCCGAATGACCTCGTAATTCCAGTGCTCTTTTCTGGCTATCACCAGGATAGAAATGTCACGGGGATGGATGATGGCTTGGAAAAAAATCGTTACGGCTTTGGTAGCATCCAAGCCTTTGACTTTGGAATCAACAGTAGTTCAAAAGAAAGGGCTATAGATGGAAACAGCAGAGGGCAGATTTGTATCCTTTCCCATTTCTTTTGCCCCCAATAAGACCATTACAAACTGCATGCTGAAAAACCTGAAGAAGACTAGGGTACATCGTAGCCTGCCGGGATTTTTCTCATCTGCTAAACCTCTTCTGGAAGATATGGCTTCATATTACTATATATTCCTGCGCTCTCATATGCAGACGTGGTTCTCTAGTATGACTGCTCGTACTCTATCTCATTTGTGAAGAACTCCAGAGGGGACCAGGAAAGGCGAAGAGAAGAACACGGTTGCAAATGGCACTAGAAAATGGAGAAGCAGGCTTCCTGGATTTGGAGGCTTTCGCTGCTTCTTTCAAGATACAGGAGCAGGAGCGCCGTAGAATTGTAATGGAAGAAGCGGAGGCAGAGAAGAAAGCAGAACAAGAGAAGAAAGTGGGTGAACACTCACCAGTTGCAGTCACAGTTTTGGGAACAACCTTGGAGGAATGCACTGCGTCAAATGAGCCTTCAGTTGCACTAACCACCTCTGTTGCTGACTCAGTGGCCCTTACTGGCAGTGAAGATATTCATCTCTCTACTGCAGCTCTCACACGTATCAGATCCTGCAGCGTCCCCTGTTCCTCTGCTTCATCAGCTGCTGGATCTACTGCTTCCATTCCCTATTCTCCTTTGAGACATGAAGGAACAGGAATAGAGATGGATGCATCATGTGGCTCTACTAACAATAATGGAACAGTAGTAAAAGAAGAAGAAGAAACATTGGACCACTGGAATTCTCGCATTGATGCAACAAAGTTTCCCCGCATAAAGCAAAGGTCAATTGATGCTGCTGTTATCACAAATGGGATGAAGCTGCGATTGCCTCAGTCTCAAAGCGATGCCCTGACACGTGAAACTACAGCAAACGCTTCTTACAACATTCCCAATTGCCAGCCTCATGCCATGGAGTACAACCATCTTGACCAGAATCAAAACAAGCCATCAATGATTGCGGCTGCTGCCTCAACATCTCGCTCCTCATTCTCATCTTCTTCTTGCCATCCTCACACCTCATTTGACCCAGAGAGTGGAAGCTCTGAGACGTTGGCATCGTCTGCTGCTCTGCATACTGCTACAAGTACTCCAGCCAACAGTGCCTCCTCTATGCCGGCAGCTAATGTCGCTCGCAGTGTCAGTGGAATGGTGGCGGCACATGCAGTGGCAGCTGCTGCTGCCAAATGTAAAGATAAGACTCGTCACAAAATTACTGCAGCTGTTTCATCTCCACGAGATGGCACTCCACCCAAAAAGGCATCCACTGTCAAGTGGGGCCAGCTCAAGCATGCACTCAGGGAGAAAAAGAAACCGGTAGAGGCTGAGACTCCAAAGGTAAAGTGGAGTTTGTGTGTGGAGGATGGATATTGATTGTGTGAGATGGCACTGCTGTTGTTTTTTGCATTTCCATGCATTTCTTAGTTTAGACTGCAAAGTGCCATAATGTGCCCCAATAAAAAATGGTAGGTTTTTTATCCTTTTGCTGTCTGGGGCGAGATCTGAAGAAATAATGATGGGCATTACAGAGGCGTGTGTTACGAATACCCACCCTGAGTTTTTATGAACAATATGTCGGGGTTTTTGGTTGATGTCGGGCGCAAGGATCGGCATCTAATGAAAGCCCCTTTATTTTGTAAATGAATGACAATTCTTCTTCTTTAGCCGACCATTTTCGATCTGAGTCGCAGTTCCGTCCTCGACGTTTTCTACACCAGTATCGATGCCACGCCCAATATGAAGCTGCTCAGCGGCAAAAAGTCTATTCCTCTCGTCAGCGAACTGGTAAGCAAGCTGCAGAGCGCGCATCAAAGCCTTACGATAGTCTGGCCAGAGAGAGTTGGCTATGGGACTCAAGTCGTACTGCGTATTCTGCATGTACTTCTGGTAAACAGGAGTACACGAAGCACGGAAAAAATCTGCAATTGTGAATCTATTTTACGCAACGCGCCTTGAATGCCATAGCGAACTCTTACTGGCCAGACTATAACTGTGGGGTTGGATGGGACTGGGAGGAAGGTTCTATCATCATGCACAGCACTTATCACGACATGTGTGTTCATGTACCAAGACCGCTATACCGTGCACTAGATACGCATTATGGCCCATTCATATCGGCAGACGTGCGCCGGGCGTACGCTCAGCGTGTCACGGCTCGGCGCAATGCAAAAGCATGGACAACCATGGCGCGCGCTGTGCGTATCTTCCGATGTGAACGGGCCATTACAGTATGTTTGCAGTTGCTTTGTATGTATAGTACATACACAGTTTATGTGTACATATGTATGTACGCGCCGTACTCGTTATATGGCACACACACTCGAGAGCTTTGAACGATATTACTTTGAACACCAACCACAAACACACCTTCACTTTCTAATACTTACCAGCACAAATGGTATTAATGCCATACTGCCGCAATGATTACTGTGCTAATACGCATAGACACAATTCACAAATTGTTTTCTTTTCCGTATCCATTTCAGGTTTTGAAGGTGAGCAGCGCATGTAGCCATTTACACCACGTAATTTTACTGTCACTGCTTTTGAGGTGTCCGTTCATTCTTTCTTACATGCAACATGCTTGCATTGCTTCGTAGTACTGTACATGTACGTACGTGATGTGTTGCATGTCCATTTTGCACGCAGTACATACGTGGTAAAATTCGCGGAAGAACTTTAGCATTCAGCATGCATGCATTGTATGCATAGCACATATGTATTGTGCATGTAGTAGATGGTGTTGGTATCTTTTGGTGTTCTCTCGCAATACTCTACTCACATATGCAAGCAATAGACACAGCCTTGGTGTTGTTCATAGGTACGTAGTCTTAGCAGGTACATTACTACTGATACCGCAGTATGAGAAAACAATTCACACGCTTATTGTTACGGTCTTTTCCTATGGTAGAAGGTGCTGCATGTAGTAAATAACAATAGCAATATGGGATCTTCTCATAGTTGTCTATCGGTGCCTTGTTACCGTTGGTTGGTGTATAGCTTTTGATGGTGGAGTACATACATAAGATCCACTACAGTTGGCTATTACCTGTCGTTGTTTGTTTCAGACTATGGCTACGAAGCGCGCTCAGGCCGGCCTTGTGAACGCTGCTAAGACATCGTTTGGGGACGAAGAATTGGTACGGCTAAAGCTTGATTCACATAGAAAACTAATGGAATCATTCATATGTAGCCTACGTATGAATGAGTCATGTTACCTATGAGCAAAATCATCTATAAGCAAACGCTCGAATTATTCATCCGCCCTTTTTCTTACAGTACATGTTACACATTCTGCAATCAGTGTTTTTTATGTTGTAGTGTGAAGGGTACCTGTATTGTATAATTCAATATGCATGAGCTGTGTGCTTGTTTGGATCCATTACAGAAGAATCACGTGTATCGGAAGACGCTGCAGGCCTTGCTCTATCCGATCTCCTGTACGACGCCGCACAATTTCCAAGTGTGGACGGCGACTTCGCCTACGTTCTGCAATGAGTGCGAGGGACTCCTGTGGGGTCTGGCCAGACAGGGATTGCGCTGCTCGGAATGCGGCGTTAAGTGCCACGAGAAGTGCAAGGATCTGCTCAGCGCCGACTGCCTACAAAGTGCTATTACTATTTATTTACGAGTTGCGGTGACGCGATTGGGTTGGTCGATAGCGACCTCGCGGTGTTTAGTGAAAGTTTGGATCGATGTCTACGGGGTCGTCGACCTTGTTCATTTCATCTGGGAGCGGAAAAGGAGCGAGTGAAAAGAAGAATTGACAACAAATGACTCCGCAGGAACCGATCCAAACGTTCACTAAATACCGCGGGGTCACTGTCGACCAACCCAGTCGCGTTACCGTAACTCCTTCATTATGCACGCACTCTGTGCTAACTTATCAAGCAGGGCGTCCCAAAATAACTCCCCAGCTACTCCGTGTGAAGCTTTTGGCTACAGGCTGCGAAAACTGTGAAACAAACATCTGAGGATTCAGAGTTTTCTATGCGCGGAAAGCTGGGGATTTTATTTTTGGTTGGAAATTCTGTTTTTCTGAAGCTGGCTGCAGCCCAGCCATAGCCACTAGGGCGCTACACACGAGCTCCGAGCGAATTCGGACCGAGTTGGAAATGACTTCGTTTTGAACCGAAACGAACAACGTCAATTGCTCGCACGACCCCGAATTTGGAACTCGGTTGTTCACCCGCACGTTTGGAAAAACGGAGCGAGTTCGGTGCGAACTCGGAGATTTTATTCTACACGTTGAAGCAGAGTCAGCGCTCAGAATTCGGTGCGAATTCGGAGTTCACATGTATAGCGCCCCACTGTTTCCTGGCTGCAGCCACATCGCGACCAGATCAGATTATGTGAAGGGGGTTATCTTATCTGTAGTATCTAGGGGAGCGTGGGGTAAGCCGGCCATGGGAAAATCCGGCCATCAAAGATTCAGGGCTGCAAATCTCAGTAACCAAGTGTCCGATTGAGAATAATTTTTATACCAATCGATTCCTTGAACTTTCGTCCATCAAATGAGCTAATTGGTTCATCATTTGCTGAAGCAGTAAGTTCAAGGGCATAGGTGGCCGTGTTTACCCCATAGTATCCTATATCTACTATTTTTTTATGGTGTGTGTCTGTGTTGAAGGAGCTGCGGAGAAGAGCAGCAAGCACGGGGCGGAGGATAAGGCGCAGAATCTGAAGGACGTGATGAAGGATCGCATGAAAATACAGGAGCGCAACAAACCAGAAATCTTTCAGCTCATACAGTTAGTATGCATGACGCTTGTGGCGTAATTACGTATCTACAGGGGGTACAGTACACAGCACACGTATACAATAACTTACTGTACGTACGGCTGTTTTGCGTACATGCGTACTTGGTTAGTTGGCGGGTATCTGATTCTGTTTCATCATTCATCATGAAGCATTGCCAAGGCAGGCTTGTTCGAGCGTGGAAAACTGATTAGCTACTACGGATTCATTAGGCTTGCAAGGGGACATGTCTACAGTACGTACAGATTTCTTACGCTTGACTAGAACTTGTGGTGCGTTGTGTGCAGGGAAGTATACTCAATAGACAAGAAAATACATCACAACGCGATCAAACAGGTGAAGGAGAGCATCTTGGAGGGAGCTTCCAAATGGTCCTGCAAGATTGGCATCACTGGTACGATTCATGGCTCATTCGATTCACACACACATGTTGGAGAGACAGGGACACGTGCGCTCGGCGTATGCAAAGACGCCGAACGCATTTCTCTCTATGAACCTGGGTTTATGGTCGGTTTTTTGCTGTGCGTATACTTGTGACGTAGTTTTATTCTTGACTGATTTTAGCATTATGTGTCAAAAAGTCTGTATTTGTGATATAGGCCTATCACATGTGATTTGATCACAAACATGGACGTCTTGACACATACTAAAGCCAGTCAAAAAATTACGTCACAAATATGCGCACAAGCGAAAAAATCCGACTATAAACCCAGCTTGAGCTTCCTTTTGACAGCAAAAACCAGCCCACTGTCGCATACGCTACTTGACTGTTTGTACCCTTATGCAAATGTGTGTCAACATGTACTGTGTATGCTACAGTGATATCTGCGCAAGGCCTAATCGCCAAGGATAAGACGGGGAAGAGTGATCCCTATGTGACAGTGCAGGTAGGAAGGGTGAAGAAGCGAACGCATACCATCAGCCAGGAGCTGAATCCCGTCTGGAACGAGAGCTTTCAATTGTGAGGAACAGGATAAGCTGCCTTGTTATACTGTAAATTTCGTGTATTACCCCTTCAAAAAGAATCCCCCTCCTCGTGTATAACTCCCTATTTTGGTGACTGTCGACTTTTATCTCCCTCCAACCAAAATTACATGTGGCATGGCATGTGATGCGTGCTTTATTGCAGCGAGTGCCATAATTCTACGGATCGGATCAAGGTGCGGGTATGGGACGAGGACGACGATCTGAAGGCGCGATTGCGACAGAAGCTGACGCGAGAAAGCGACGACTTCCTCGGACAGACCATCATCGAAGTGCGCACGCTCAGCGGCGAAATGGACGTCTGGTACAATCTCGGTAAGCCGCCGTTTACTATCGAGGAACGTACACTGTATGCTTCCTACTGTTTACGTACGTATGTATTTACTGCGTACGTATGGCAATGGGGGAGTTTGCAAATAACTTTCGCGTACATGTGGTAGCGCGTTTTGTTGTTTTGTTTCCTTTGTTTATTATGCAAAATTTTTAGCTATGAAGATAAGTAATAAATACCGCCTTCCCGCCTGTCCTCACTTTCTGGAAACTCGTAGGAAGGGACGAAATCGAGGGCAGGCAGTATTTATTTTTTTTACAAAAAGCGCTACCACATGTACGCGAAAGTTATTTGCAAACTCCCCCATTGCGTCCGAGGCCAGTAGTGAACGTAAACTAGTTCTAGGTATGTAAGGCGAGTTTAGCCAATCTATCCCCGGACGCATCGGCACCTGGTGGTGTGCCTTAGTCCGCAGCTGTGTCCGAGGGTAGCGGGTTCGATTCCCGTTCGGTCCTATTTCTATGCCCCCTTTTCGGGGCCCGGCTCTCGCCATACGAATGTGTTGTATTGGTACTACAGAGAAGAGGACGGACAAGTCGGCGGTGAGCGGGGCGATTCGGCTGCACATCAGCGTGGAGATCCGCGGCGAGGAGAAGGTGGCGCCCTACCACGGCCAGTACACCTGTCTGCACGAGCACGTCTTCCAGTACTACTGCGACAAGGAGAACGGACAAGTCCGACTCCCCGACGCCAAAGGGGTGAGTAGGCAGGCAGGCCTGATTTAGTCCGATGCGTCGACCGCTTCAAAATTATGGACGTCTTGAATTTTATTTAGTATGGAATTTTGTTTTGGTCCAAACATGTTACAGCAATCCGCATTATGAGGACAACTTGAATTCGTTTGGACCGATGGAAAATCCCGTACTAAAATTACAACTTTATGCAGAGGTCGCTCTGTTGAAGCGGTGCGCGAAAGAAAGACAAAGCAAAGGATGGAAAGAAAGACACGCTGCGCGCCTGTTCAAAACTTGGGAATAACAACGATTATTCTCAGTGTAACGAACGACGCACGCGCAGACGCGGTGTTTTCCTTTCTCGGCGCGTGGGGGCTGAACCACAACTCTTCACAGCACAGGGCGCTTTACAAAAATCTTTCTCGTTTGATTGTTGCAGGACGACGCGTGGAAGGTGTACTTCGAGGAGACTGGGCAGGAGGTGGTGGACGAGTTCGCGATGCGCTACGGCATCGAGAGCATCTACCAGGCGATGACGCACTTCGCCTGCCTCTGCACAAAGTACATGTGCCAGGGCGTCCCCGCCGTGATCAGCACCCTGCTGGCCAACATCAACGCCTACTACGCACACACCACCGCCGCATCCGCCGTCTCCGCCTCCGACCGCTTTGCCGCCTCCAACTTCGGGAAGGAGCGCTTCATACGACTCCTGGATCAGTTGCATAATTCACTGAGAATAGATCTGTCCACGTACAGGGTGAGTAAGGAGAAGGAAAGGGGGATTTGAGGATTTGGTACTACTTTGTCACTCTACCTTAGGAAGCTTTATGAGGTACGTCACGCAAAAATAGGGGGAGGGGATTGGGGAGAATGTGACATTAGCGTGACGCTGTGTCACTCTTAGTAGGGTGGATGGGGTAATGGCCAAAAAAGTGTGACGGGGGGAGGGGGGGTTGCAACGGATGAATTTTTGACGTACTTTATGAAGCTCCCCTTATGCCCCGCGTTTAGATTAGCGACGTACAACGGCCGAAAAGCGTCCGGGCTTTTACGGACATATGTACGTCAAACGTACGTACATACGTTGCTGATCTGAACGCGACATTTTAATAAACATCTTCAAACGTATCAGTCGTTAGTCTTTCTTCTTCACCTCTTGCTACCTACCGCTATTTTATCATGCAGCAGTGTTTGACGTCGTGTCGTGGATCTATGCTTTCGTGTTGCTTGCAGAATAACTTCCCTCATACGGTGCGGGGTAAGCTGCAGGATCTGAAGTCGACGGTGGATCTGCTCACGTCCATCACGTTCTTCCGGATGAAGGTGCTGGAGCTGACGAGTCCGCCGCGCGCCTCCAACGTGGTGAAGGAGTGCGCCAAGGCCTGCATGCAGTCCACCTACGGCATCATCTTCGAAAATTGCTACGATATCTATCAGGTAATCCTATGCATGCGCGTACTACTATTTATTACTAGAGTAGCTAGCAACCTACCGCCCAGCGTTTGTTTGTATGACGGCGTGTGGCATGGCAATGCCGCGGGGTAAACGCGGTCATGGGGTAAACCCGATTACATACGTAGGGTACTGTGGGGTAAACTTGGACGCGGGGTAAACCGGACACCTTGTATATCTCAGCAACCATAGGACCGACTGAGACAAGTAGTCTACCAATCGATTCCTTGAACTCTCCTCTTTCAAATGAGCTACCACGTTCATCATTTGCTGAAGCAGCAAGTTCAGAAAAGCTTAGTTGTCCGGGTTTACCCCACAGTACCCTATGCCTAGTAAAAGAGCGGTGGAGCTACGGAGTCAGATCATACTGCATACGTACGTAACGTACTACTGAAAACAACCGTTTTTGGCCCGCGTTGCCGCACCAATAATGCGGCCGGCTTTACCCCGTGGAGCCCTATCCTATTCGCTACTTGCGTTGTTAGTTAGTTAACTAGTTGTTGCTGTTGTGTTGTGCCAGAGTGACTTGGAGGGAAAGCAACCGGGGGTGGAAGGTGCGGCGCCGGAGCAGGCTGGTCCCTCCACGGAGTCGGTGGAGTTCTGGCACAAGATGATCGCGCTGATGGTGTCCGTGATCGAGGACGACAAGAACATCTACTCGCAGGCGCTCAACCAGTAAGCAAAGCACGTGAATGGCAATACGTAGGCTACATAGTATACAACTGAAATGTATATATGTACAGTAGGTAGGTAGGTACAGTACCTAGTACATTCGCTTTTATTGGTTCGCATGTACAGTATGTACAGTACGTAAAGCAACATCACACAAGTACGAACATCATGAAGGGGTAGAAAAAATGTTAGTGGGTTGTGTTGAGCTTGAAACTTTGATCGGTTAGTACTGTACGTAGGGTACTCTGGGGTAATTAGGGCCAGCAGGGGTGTGAAGTAAACGAAAGTTTTAAGTTTAACAGGGTTTACCTCAAGAACATTCTTGATTGCTGCTTCGTTGGCTACCATATTCCTAAAAAGTATGGGTCTGGGAGCTGTTTTGCCGAATTGCCCCCAGACTACCCTGTTGTTGTATCTATCAGACGGGTTTTTTCTCGGCCTGTTGAGCGGCGTAGCGCAGTGCGACGAGGCAGCGAGCGTGATACTTGTGCATGTCGAGCAGTAGGGCACGTAGACACAGGCGGTGGTGCTTGTAGACGTCGGCGGTGCGGTCGCGCGCCCTGTCCAACAGGTCTTGCTCCCGCTGAAACTTCTCCTTGGCCTGGCTCGCTTTCTTCTGCAGCAATTTAGAAAAATTAAACATTAAAATAGAATAAATAATAAACATTAGTAAAATCAGTAAGATAAATAAAATTAAATAATTTTAAGTTAAATTTAAATTAAATTCGTTTTGCTTGAGCCGTTCGTTTTTGCTGGACCACAGTAAATTTGTAGACCTCTACGTACGTAATGCTGGACCTACACAGCGGTCCACGCACTGTAGGAAGTAACGCGTATGTAGAGTTGCGAAAGGAGAGGTCCACCCATTTAGCAACTGTCTACGCACGCGCCATGCGGTGTACCTAAGTACGTACATACAGTACTTTCGTACACCTTACCATTTTCTCCTCATCCTGCAGTCCGTTGGCGAGTGCGTTGGCGAGCGCGGCGTGCGTCTTCTCCATCTGGCGCTGGCGTTTGCGCAGGACGCGCTGGCGTCGAGCGATGGACGCCCACTCCACATCCGCCCAGTCCTCCAGCGGTCGCACCGTGTGATAGGGTACTGTGGGGTAAACCCGGACACGGATCTAAGCTTTTCTGAACTTGCCGCTTCTCAGCAAATGATGAACAGTGTAGCTCATTTGCAAGAGGAGAGTTCAAGGAATCGATTGGTAGAATACTTGGTCTCAATCGGTCGTTTGGTTGCTGAGATATACTAGGTGTCCGGGTTTACCCCGTGTCCGGTTTACCCCACAGTACCATAGTGCGCGTTCTTCTTCATCTCCGTCTCCGTCCGCCCCATGCGCCCCTCCGCCCGCGCCATATGCGCCAGCAACCGCCCGTAGGTGCTAGTGGCCGGTAAGCGCACGCTGAACGCGTCGATGGCTTTGAACAGCGTCTGCTGCGCATCTTGTCGCCTCTGCATACCAGAAGAGAACGTAATAGTCGAGTGTAAGGAAAATTTGCCAGATGCGCAAGCAGGTAATCGAACCCTGGACCTCTCGCGTTCCAGGCGAGCGCCTTAACCACTTGACACACACACACCCGGATGAGCTCAGTCACACAATTTCCCCTTTTGATCATGACAGCACAGCTAACCGGTTATCCTAGGAGAGGGCGCCTATTTGGCACCTCTCAATCAACCCAGGACCGACTAGAGTGGACTGGGACGAGCGAGGATTCGAACTCGGCCGTTTGCTTACTGAACGCCTTAGCCACTGAGCTACTGGCGCAGCGAACTTACCTGTGTACCTTTTGTATCTTCTTACATACCTACGGTACCTACGCTTCGTAACCTACCTACCTGCATGTATCGGTGAACGACGGCGGTGAAGAGTTGCACTTGGTTCTTGTGTTTCTCCAACGACTGGATCTGCGCTTTTATTTCCGGCTCGTCGTACTTGCATGGTATCAGCGGGGGTACCTGACCTCCACCTCCTCCTCCTCCTCCTTTTGCTACCTGCTGCTGCTGTTTCGCTTGTGGTGGCGGCGTCGACGCTCGTGGTTGTTGCTTCCCTGCAGCAGCTTCTGGAGGCATGGTTGATAGGCTCGATGGGATTCTTGATATGCAGGATGGATACGGAGAGAGTTGTTAGTGGGGAAACCGACTGGTCGGGGAGTGGAGAAAAAGAGAGAATGGAGAAGGAGGGGAGTGAGAGGAAGGGGAAGGGGGTTTTAAGGCAGGATACGGTTGGGTACCTTACACACATTTTTGTGGCGTGCTCTAATTTTTTTTTGTTTTGCAGGTTTCCTCAAGAGCTCAATATCGGCCATCTGAGTGCTACCTCAATGTGGGATCAGTACAGGACAGACTTGCAAATGGCGTTAGAAGGTACGTAACATACTTACGTACATGCTGCATAACGTATTTACCGGTGCATAGCCCCCTATGCACAGCCCCCACCCCTATGCATAGCCCCATATACCTCTCGATTTTTGCTTTGCCCCATGAGGCTATGCACCGGTAAATACGGCATCCGTAAGAGTAAAAAGTTACTCAACTACTCAATAATTTACTCAAATTTATAACCTCACAACTGCTTTCTACATATGGTCGAATGTTACGAATGCACTGATTTCAGAGCACGCGGAACTGAAGAAATGCAAGAGTTCCGATTACATGAACCTGTACTTCAAAGTGAAGTGGTTCTACAATACGTACGTCGCTGATCTTCCACCGTACAAAGGAACGGTTCCGGACTTCCCTGCGTGAGTTTTATCTGTAGACGCGCTTTAAAGCTTATACCGTTTTATGGGACTGTTTGTGTGAAGTGTACCTTGTGAGTTATCCATTTCTTGCAGATGGTTTATTCCGTTTGTTATGAAATGGTTGGGTGAAAACGACGAGATTTCTATGGATTTCCTCCGCGGTGCCTACGATAGGGACAAAAAGGACAATGTGCGTAATCTGTCTACTACTACTATTTTGGGTGGGTATAAGTGTGACAATACCAAACTAGTCCCTACTAACGTCACCGTCATGGACACAGCCGAGCGCCCTCATTTTCGCCCCCCCCCCCCTCTCACTCCGGGAGTGATCCATGTCGATCTATATATTCGTATATCCGCAGTTTTTTACGCATATGTAGGTAGATTCTGGGCAATGATGAACAATTCTGCTAGTACAGTTACAGTATACTATAGTCTTGCCACTAAGAGTTCGCTATGGAACTCATGTCGTCTTGCGTAAAATAATGAACAAATGCCGATTTCTGTCCGTGTTTCGTGTCTCTCTCTGGCCAGACTACATAAGTACGTACTGACTACAGACTACATACTGTACATAATTGACGTGTGGTTTGTGTTTTGCAGTTCCCGCAAAGCAGCGAGCATACGCTGTACAGTAACGCGGTGGTGGATGTGTTTACGCAGTTGAATCAGGGGCTGGATGTACTGTGCAAGATGGACTGCCCTAATCCTGAGGTCTACAATGATATGATGAGGCGGTTTGGACTGGTAAGAATAATATTCACAGCAGCGTCAATCGTGATACTGCTACGTATACAGTACCTTCGTATGTATATTTCTCTTTACCCGATTACGTACTTTGTTTCTATCGATTTGCGTGGATGATTTTCTTATTTGGGAGAAGTTTGTGGTTGGTTTAAGACGGTGAACAAGGTGCTATTGGCCTACGCTGACATGGTGCAAAGGGACTTTCCGAAATACGCAGCCAATGAGAAACTGGTAAAGCTTGTGTTGTAGTGTAGATGATGGTAGATGGATAGGATAGCTTGCATACGTACGTAGTACGTTACGTACAGCGATAAGGCATTGTACCACTTATACATTGCTGCAAGTATACAGTCTTGCTTCATCCTTCTTGTGGTACGTATGCAGTAACGGCCTACGTACCGTACATATGTTCAGTATGATAGTGGCAGGATGAGGATGTGTGATGTTTGCAGGCGTGTATCCTAATGAACAACGTGCAACAGTTGCGGGTATTGCTGGAGAAGATGTACGTGGACATGGGAGGGGAGGACCAGCTACATCCACAGGTGCAAAAGATACTCAAAGAGCTGCAGACCAAACTCAACAACGTCCTGGAGAGGCTAGCCTGTCTTTTCGCCACCAGGTACTATTCCATGCGATATCAACGAGTTTGGTTATCCTGGAGCCCTTGGGGTCATAAGCATGAGCTTTCGAATGAGCCATGGATGGACGCTGTAGCTGCAAAATTGACTGAACGCATAGCGTCACTTGGCCTTTCTTCCTTTCAGATCGGCCCCATATCTTTCAACTTTTATTGGCCAGCCGAAACGTCAAAGTCACGAGTTTACCCAGACTAACTGTGTATAACATGGTGAACGAAGAAGCCGAACGAAGTGGGTGACTTCGTGACTTTGATGTTTCGGCTGGCTATGAGACTACTGGAAAGGATTAAGGCCGATCTGAACAGAGTACCTACACGCGAGAGTTGTACATACATAGAGCCTAGAGAGTAGAAGACTCGTCGTGATTTGAATTGCAGTTATTCATTTCTCGCTGTCTTCTATCTTTCTGGTCTGCGTACTAGACATGCTTGAAGTTGCGATGCTGCATATTTTGTGTATTCTTTGCGTACAGCCTGGAGCCGAACATTCAGCAGTCCATGCAGGCGTTGGGCAACCTGTTAGCGAAGGTTAAGGGGCCTCAGGCGACCAAAGGTGCAGTGATGGCAGAGGCGGATATGATCCTGGAGCCGTTGATGGATTTGCTGGACGGTTCATTAACGCAATACGCACAGCAATGCGAAAAGACAGTGCTGAAGAAATTGCTCAAGGTATACTACGTACTGTACATGCATTTGCGTAGAGTATGATAATCAAAATTAACACATACCGTGACCTGGCGTCATTGTTGGCAACAAGGCGTTCAGCTGTTGTCGGTTGTTTGTCCGTTTATGTATGGGCGTTGTCGGTTTGTTGTCCGTTCGTCAACAAACCGACAACGCCCTATAAACGGACAACAATTTTTTTGCCAACAATGACGCCAGGTCGCGGTATGTGTTAAGAAATACGCGCGCGCCATCTGGTGGGAAGAAACGAAAAACCGTACGCGCTTCTCTATAGTGGGCGCTCAATAGTTGATAGTGTATTGTGAGCAGTAACTGTACGCACATAAAGGAAAGCCGTTATTCATTTCTTGAGATATCAATCTGTACAAACTCGCCAATTTCTGGCGTTTTGTATTGCAGGAGCTGTGGAAAATTACGATGACCAGTATGGAACGCTTGGTCGTCCTTCCTCCATTGGCCGATAAAAATGTGAGTGAAATTCTCTCGACGAGACAATAATGGCATCTTTTGTTGTTGCTTAAAACTTTACAGTTATGTATGTGTATGTCATGTGTTGCAGTTGCTGAAACAGTTGCCCAACGCCGCGAAAATGGCGGACGTATCCAAGTTGGCTACCTCGCTGAAAGACGTCAAATCTGTCAAGGACATGATGGTACGTACATTACCTATTGTTGTACTGTACGCCGTGGATGCTTCCCGCGCGTTCGCCGACCCTAAGTCGTGATTCGGGAAGTGCAGGATGATTGTGTAGACCTCTGTTTTGTGATGGACCTACACAGCGGTCAACGCCGCTGTAGGTTCAAAGTACGGCGAAAGCGTGGACACCTAAATAAGTGGACCATTTCAGCGTCGAAGTACGGTCCACTTGTTTAGAAGGTGTCCACGCTTGCGCCATACTTTCCATCAGGTCCATCACGAAACAGAGGTCTACAAAATCATCCTGCACTTCCCGAATCACGACCCATGGACGTACAGTATTTTCTTCCGATGTGAATGAGGCATGAGTGCGTGTTTGTGCGTGCAGGAAATGGCGCAACGGGAGTCGGAGCGCAGTCTGACGCCGCGCCAGTGCACGGTGCTGGACTGTGCGCTGGACACGGTGAAGTCCTACTTCCACGCGGGCGGCAACGGCCTGAAGCAGGCCTTCCTGGAGAAGTCGCCGGAGCTGCTCAGTCTCAAGCACGCCCTCTCCCTCTACACACAGACCACCGACCAACTCATCAAAACCTTCATCAGCAGCCAACAAGATCAAGGTAATGTGAGCAGGAATGTATACTACATAGGTAGGGGGAATAAATAGGTGAAGCGTTTCCGTACAAAACATCACAGCGACCAAGTAAGGTGTACCTACGATTCCACACCCGTGGAAGGCAACTTCCACACCTACGGATTTCGTACCACCAGGGAGGGCAGGGGAGGGTATAATAGGGGCAGAGGATGTGAGTAACCGGATCGGACTCCTGTGGAATCCGGCGGTGTGGAAGATTTTGGGAGCGTCACCTATTTGTTCCCCCTACCTATAATTGTATACATTCCTGGTGTAAGTGTGTATGTGTAACGTATGTACAAGTATGTTCTGCGCATGTCTGTATGTGTGGCCATATACATAGGCGGTGTACAATGAAGGCAGCACTCAAATTTGCCACAGGTATGCATGTACCAGTACTGTCATGTGTGTGCCTATGTTGCAGATATGTCAGCAAGGGACGAGCCGGTGGGTGAAGTTAGTGTGCAGGTGGATCTGTTCACTCACCCGGGCACCGGAGAGCACAAAGTCACCGTCAAGAGTAAGCACTGGCCGCAGTATCACATTGGTGCATGCATACGTACACGGTATATGTACAGTACGTACAGTACCTACGTGGTAGCTTTACCTTATGTCCCTATGTTAGTGAACCTGATATTTATTTATTGCGTATTTGTGTACATATAGGGTACTGTGGGGTAAACCCGGTCACCTAAGCTCCTGTGAAATTGCCGCTTCAGCAAATGATGAACAGGGTAGCTGATTTGAAAGAGGAGAGTTCAAGGAATCGATTGATGAAATATTAGTCTCAATCGGTTCATTGGTTGCTGAGATATGCAGCCCTGAAACTTCGGTGGCCGGATTTTCCCATGGCCGGGTTTACCCCACAGTACCCTACATAAATTTTGGATGGTTTGGTTGCAGTTGTTGCGGCGAACGATCTGCGCTGGCAGACGGCGGGCGTGTTCAAGCCGTTTGTGGAGGTGCACGTGGTGGGTCCGCATCTGGGCGACAAGAAGCGCAAGTTCGCCACCAAGAGCAAGCTCAAGGACTGGGCGCCGAAATTCAACGAAACATTCCACTTGTACGTGCGTAACAGTACTACTGTAGTCAAGCTGGAATGCACAACGGTTTATGCTGTGCAGTTGGTAATTGGTATCCACTGATTCTCTCATTGGACCGAATACAGACAGTAGTGAAGTACAGAGTGTCTCAAAATAAACCGTCCACCTTTCCGTGCATGTAACTCTGGAACCAAATCTTAGATTTTCGTGCGGTTTCTTTTATTTTGTAGCCAAGGCTTCAACGCAGGTGCGTGCAAAATTTCAACTATTTCTTCCACATACTTCGGAAATTGCGACGGTTTGAATCTCGAAGCTGAAAATCGACGTTTTTCTTCATTATGGAGAAAAATCTCGGTCTTAATCTTTCAAGATACCCAGTTCAATGCGTTTGCTACCCTGGCACTGGGGTAATGCATGAGATATGCATTGTCTAGCATTTTGGAACATCTTTTTTCATTACGAGGCTAATTTTGTTTGGACCATGCACAGAAGACCCCCTAATCGGCACTATCAGTATGAAAAACCCTCGTTTTTGACCGCCGGGGAAAGAACGTGTTTGAGCAGCTTCCACTTGGCCTATGAAGCTCAAATTTTCTACACATCTGAGTTGGAGCCTTTGCTACAAAATACAAAAAACCGCATAAAAATTGAAGGTGTGGTTCCAGAGTTACATGCACGGAAAGGTGGATGGTTTATTATGAGACACTCTGTATAATAGGTACATGGAGGACAAGCTGCGTGTACTCTCAAAACTGCACAAAAGTCGTACATCCCGGGTCAGTGAAGACAGCTTGAAAAAATCAAAGGCTGTCTATGCGCCGCGTACAAAGTACGGCGCGCGCGCGCATAGACAGTTGCGAAACGCGCGCCAAGTTTTGGTCCTCTTCTTTTGGAACTGTCTGCGCGCGCGCGGCGTACGCGGCGCATAGACAGCCTTTGTTATTTTCAAGCTGTCTTCACCGACCAGGGATGTACGACTTTTGTGCAGTTTTGAGAGTATGCTTTGTACATGTTGTGTCCATTTCTGTTCTTTGCAGCATCCTGGGCAACGAGGACGAGCCGGAGTTCTACGAGCTGCTCTTCCAGGTGAAGGACTACTGTTTCGCCCGGGAGGACCGCCTGATCGGCACTGGCCTGCTGCAGCTGCGCCAGCTGGCGGACGCCGGCTCCTGCGCCGTCTGGGTCCACCTGGGGAAGCGGCTGCAGCTGGACGAGACCGGACTCATCCTCCTGCGCATCCTCAGCCAGCGCCAGGCGGACGAGATCGCCAAGGAGTTCGTGAAACTCAAGACGGAGACGCGCTACGAGACGGAGGAGCAGAAACTCACGCAGAACGGCGTCGCGGGGTGATGGATGCAGGGGGTTGGGTGGGTGTTGCTGTACTGACGGTGGGGTAAATCACTACTAAGTACGTACGTAGGTTTTATGGACGAGTTGCGGTAACGCGAATGGCTTGATCGATAGTGGGGCGCTACGCACGAGCTCCGAGCGAATTCGGTCCGAGTTTGGAATGACTTCGTTTTGAACCAAAACGAACGTCAATTACTCGCACGTTTTCGAATTACAAACTCGGTGGTTCACACTCACGTTTCAAAAAACGGAGCGAGTTCGGTGCGAACTCGGAGATTTTACACGTTGAAGCATAGTCAGAATTCCGAATTCGGAGTTCACGTCTGCGGTGCCTCAGTGGCCGCACGGTATTTACTAGTAGTAAAAGTTTGGATCGGTACCTGCGGGGTCGTCGACCTTGTTCAATTATCTGGGAGTGGAAAAGGAGCGAGTGAAAAGAAGAATTGACGACAAATACCGCGACAAATAGGCAGACACCGACCCAAACTTTACTAAATACCGCGGGGTCGCGTCGCTATCGACCAACCCCATCGCGTTACCGCAACTAGTAAATGGAAAGTTGTTACGTACGTGGGTGACCGGGATTACCCTCACCAAGAAACCAACCGGGTTCAGTCCATAGCACCCTATGGTATGTGCATTTACGAACCTGCTACGGTACACAGTATGCTTGAATAGCGTACAGAAAACGCTGGACGAGGGGGATTGCATTGTGGATATTATATGTTCTCTTTTCAAGGTTCAGGTGGAGGGCGATTGAGTGAGTGTTGACTGAGTAGGGTAGCTTGGGGCAATTCCGATTGAGTCGACTACTGTACCCGTAATAGGATGCCTGTGCAATGGAAACGACCGACAACTCTTCACTGAGCTCTTCATGCAAACTGTGTAATAAAAGTAGCGTGGTCGAACGATATGGCATGCTAATCTTGATCTGTTGGTCGGATTTACCCCAGGTTACCCTTACCCCATACATATACCGATCATATCACTTATTGTCTTGTATGTTCGATATGTGCGACTTTTTGTGTCAACTAGTATGTTTTTTATACTGATGATAATGAGGGTGGGTTACGCTTTATTGCTGGCTTTATCAGCGTAGTCAGTGAATATAGTCGACATGATGATGGTTTGCACTTTCGTTCTTGCTCGGTTTAAGCGGTGCTTCATCTGGTGATGATCCTCCTAGTTTCATTCCATACTATTCATTCCCATAACTGAACGTTTTTCGCGTTTCTCCTAAATTGCATTGTGTTGCTGTGTGTGTACCTGCAAAATACTCGCGTGTACAGTACAGTCTAGGGGGTATGTATGCGTTCACGTGGGCCATAATTCATTGTCTAGTCCAAAGACGCGTTGTTTTTTTGCATTTTCTATACGTGCTTGTCTGTGGTGGCTTTATGTTCTTGTTTCTGATCTTGGTTCATTGTAGTAGGTATATCTGAAATTGCTCTTTGAATTTTCGCATAAGGCACTGCTGCTTTTCTGCATGCATACGTACGTATACCCAAGTTTCATGCGACCTGATAATTTTAGTGGTTTTATTTGTTATTTTTCAGCAGTTTTATGTGTACGTACAACGTACTATTATCGTCGGTCCACTGGGAGAACGTAGAGAAAATTCCGCAGTTGTGGAAGGCAAACTTGCGGACCACATCACAAAACCTCAACCTCAATGCCCTTAAAAAATTCCAACAGTGAAAATTAGTAATTAATTGCACAGACTTTTCCATGGATTCTACACGAAAAATCGCCTTTTCACTTTTCACTTTACGAAAATCTCCACATTCTTTTAGTGAACCGACTTAGTGCAACTGTGCCTTGGATTTGGGCGAACGTCTTTGGTTATCATGTTTTCTTACATTTAGTGGTTATGGTATGGCAATGGAATGGGATATCGTTTATTTGTATCATGCAGGGTCAAGTTTGAAATATATAAACAAAGCTTTACTGGATCTTTCACTAGAATTTTGTATGTACAAGGATGAGGTTAGCGGTTGTCATAGGCAAAGGGACAGCTCTTCTTACCAGAGCGATGGGCTATTGAAAGAGCGCGCACGGAGGGAGATTGTAGGGAAGCTTAAAACTAAGCAAATCGTCCTCTGTGAAATCTCTATGAACCTGGCATTGCTGCATGCTGCTACGTCCAAAGATGCGCCCACATCACCTGGGTCAACTTAACGCACCATTTCCACACACAAGAGCGAGCGCATGTATTATTTATCGTTGCTCCACGGATAACTTTGCGTACTATTTATTTTTTTGCTAGGTACACTACGTTGTAGAGTGCTTCTTTGGAAATGTACCTTGGACACCTTTTTTATGGTCCAGCAGCCGTTTTCCAAACATATTGAGACTTCCGCATTGCGTTGCTGACCAGTTTAAAATTTATCCGCTCCTGTATGCTGAGATATAGCTGCTGGTAGGCCCAAATTGCCCCTCACGTGCCCGCCACTTTTTTCAAAAGTTCTTACCATCATTCTACTCCATTTTCTTCACAGATTTCGATTTGGGGCATGCCCCTCCGATATTTTGATGAATACACCATGATATAGCCCAAAAAGGGGTAATTTTGGCTAATTTGATCATTTTCGTCAATTTTGGTGGTGTATTTATCAAAATGTCGAAGGGGCATGCCCCAAACCGAAATCAGCGAAAAAAATTGAGTAGAATGATGTTAAGAACTTGAAAAAAATAGCGGGCACGTGAGGGCAAATTGGGCCTACCAACAGCCATATCTCAGCATACAGGAGGGGTTAAATTTTGAACTGGTCAGCACCGTAACGCGGAAGGCGCAATATGTTTGGAAAACGGCTGCTGGACCATAAAAAAGGTGTCCAAGGTACATTTCCAAAGAAGCACTCTACAACGTAGTGTACCTAGCAAAAAAATAAATAGTAGAGGCAACGTCCGTCGTCTCACTGAGATCCAGTGGTCCGTTCGAAATGGTCAAATCGCCCTTTTGTCTTTGCATCTACGTCGCTTATGTACAGTAGTTACTGAGAAAATATTTGATGGAGTACGATGGTGCTGGTCGCACTTTAACAGGACAATCTAACACCAAACGTGAGTGAGAGGTGTAGGTAGTAGCTTTGGATGGTGCGCATAGTCCAATGGTAAATTACTACTGTGACAGTGAGTCATATCCCTGAAAAGTGGCCTGTGTGCATGCTCTTAAGCTCTTGAGGGTTACTTGTGCCCGGCTAACGGGACATGGTAGCTGCTCAAAGTTGGGGCGAAAAAGGATACGGTACCCACCTACCTGTACATGCATGCGCAAGGCAAAAGGCACTTCCGTTCTTGCGTCGGCTGAAAGTCCGGAACTGGAATGCTAATAGTCGTCATCCGCTGTTGCCTCGATCGGATCCCTTGTAGATCTGCTCTTGTCAGAGCGCAGAACATATTCCAAGAACGAAGTAACTACAGGGTGTCTCACGTAGACCTCCCTAATGTAACGATCCAGCCTTAACTTGTATTACAGCAGATATCAAGCTGAAATTTTGTCCCCCAGAAAACCAAGAATATATTCAATGCAATGCCTCCAAATTTGAACCAAAAAGGTCAAGTAGCTAGATGAAATTATTTTTGTGCAATTTTGCGACCACGTTTTTTCAACATTTTGAAATCTGTGTTGCCAGTATTGACCTCGACAGCCCTTGAAGGCTCTTATGGGCTGTAAAATCGCCCGTATTTTTGAATCTCCGTTGTGTTCTGGACTGTGATGACATTCAGCTATTGTTGTTCTATATTTCCATGTTGGAAGAGCTGCTTGACCATGCTGAGCATAAGGTTTTAATTTTAAAACCACGCTTAGTGCGAAATATGATAAAACAGCGTCCAGCATTTGTAAACCTGTAATTTTGTTCGCTGCGGCCTATCTGGCTCACATTTTGCTACAAATTATGGTATATTCCTGGGTTTCTGGGGACAAAATTTCATCTTGTGATATCTACTGAAATACGGAAGTTATAAGGCTGGATCGTTAGGGAGGTCTACGCGGGACACCCCGTAGTATGTAAGGTAGGTAAGTAAGTAGGTACTTATTTCAAGAACGAAGTACCCAACTAGTGGTACTTATTCCAAGAACGAATTAACTCGCGGTGCTTCTGAGCCGCTACTAATTATCTTATTTCAGCCTCCGAAAGCATTTGCCATGCAGCATAAAAGGCAACTTGCTGTAACACATCGTTGTATCATCATACCATAACATTGTTCATGCTGGCAGGGCAGCTATACTGGCGGGCATCATGGGTAGTACACAACACACAGTACATACACCACTTTTATCAAGTACCAATAATCTAACAAGAACGAAACAATATATACGCAAGAGAAAGATTGATGCCTGATGCCAATATTGTTTCGAGTGTTTCATACGCATAAAACGATAATCGAACATTTGCTTTCCACTTTCCTTCATTTCAATGTAATAAATAACTCAAACAATAAAAACGGTATCAAGGAAAAGCTCTAAACGATCTGTTGTGATGACAGTTTATAGAAATACGTATTTTGAAACAGTTTAATGAAGGATAGTGCATTACATTACAATGCATAAAAAGCAAAATATAAAATTCTGCTTAATAGGGAAAGAATGGAGAAACGTAGTGTCAAAAATATATAATTGGGGTTAGGGGAAGAATGGAGCACGCAGTGTAAACGAAACAGGGCATCCCTGACTCATATTCGGTCCTTTTTATTGGTTTTCTCAAAAAACCTTTGTAAAGGTTTCGTAAAAACCTTTGTAAATGATATCCTTTGTAAAGGTTTCGTAAAAACCTTATAAAGGTTTCGTAAAAACCTTTGTAAATGATATCCTTTATTAAGGTTTCGTAAAAACCTTTATAAAGGTTTCGTAAAAACCTTTGTAAAGGATATCCTTCACGAAAGTTTTTTGAGAAAACCAATAAAAAGGACCAAATATGAGTCAGGGATGCCCTGGTTTACACTGTGTGCTCCACTCTTCCCCTAACCCCAATTATATATTTTTGGTAGTGTAAAAAGAGAGCATCCCTGGCAGACATGCGCCGGTTTTTGAAATATCCAATTATTTGGTTTCGTAATAATCGATTTTTCGAACTCAAATATTGGATTTCCCCAAATATTTGGTTTCGTAAAGCCCAATTATTTGTTTGGTTTCGTAAAACCGATAATAATTTGGGTATCCAAATAATATTGGATATCTCAACAACCCAAATAATTGGGGCGCATATATCTGCCAGGGAAGGGATGCTCTCTTTCCTTTTACTTTACACACTACGTCCTCCATTCTTCTCCTAAGCAGAATTATTTATTTTTGGTAAAAATAAACACTATTGAAATATATGAACCTAGACCTACCCACATACATTCTAATGCGTAAGATATGTACTGTACGTGCTTTACTTTAATTCGCATTAAACAAACCTTCATTACAATAGATCTTTTTTTCTAGCGTTTCGTTGACTATACGGGTAATATTGTTTGCTTTCGTGGGTTGGTTTTGTTTTGACGCCGTGTATAGAATGAGTTTTATGCGACCTTTGTCTCATGCGTGTAAGACAACGAGACAAATTTGCATCGAGAATCAATCTCCTTTTAAGAAACGTTTTCTGTACCGGTTGCATAGTACGTGGATGGGGGGTATTTTTGGAAATCGAGATAATATGCCTATCGGATTCCCCATCAAAAACTGCATATGTGGATGAATTTTGAAAAAAAAATTTGTTCAGGCATCATCGAGATATTGATGGGTAAAGGCTGGAAGGTCGCATTTTGCCGTTTTTCAACGTTTTTAGCCATAATTCAGCAACCAGAGTGTGTAGCGGGCTACAGTTTGGCATACACATACATCCCATAGAGACCCATGTCTGGACCAAATTTGAGCCCAATCCGCCACTTGTATGGCGAGATATAGCTTCAGAAAGCTCAAATTTACGTTTTTTGGACCTGTTGCAAATTCGGTTATATGAATACCACGGCGCGAATATATGCCCTGCACGGGGTAAAATTTTGACAGGAGATAGAGGAGGCGTAGACCTACAAACTTTAGTACTACAGCAAAAATTCTCTATGTTTACAATTTGGACTACAGAGCCCTTGAAAGTTGAAAAATTCAGCAAAAATGTTCCCGCCTTTTTTATTATCCAAGATAAAAGAGCAATACCACTGAAATTTTTTCCTGGTAAGTAACCTATCTTATGTAGAATTTGATGTAGATTTCAAAAATAAAATCGGTTTCCCAAAAAAATTTAACCCTTACCCAAAAATTCTCAAAAATATACTATTTTTGCACAATTATATGCTAGGGGTTAAATTTTTTGGGGAAAACGATTTTATTTTTGAAATCTACATCAAATTCTACATAAGATAGGTTACTTACCAGGAAAAAATTTCAGTGGTATTGCTCTTTTATCTTGGATAATAAAAAAGGCGGGAACATTTTTGCTGAATTTTTCAACTTTCAAGGGCTCTGTAGTCCCAATTGTAAACATAGAGAATTTTTGCTGTAGTACTAAAGTTTGTAGGTCTAAGCCTCCTCTATCTCCTGTCAAAATTTTACCCCGTGCAGGGCATATATTCGCGCCGTGGTATTCATATAACCGAATTTGCAACAGGTCCAAAAAACGTAAATTTGAGCTTTCTGAAGCTATATCGTCGCCATACAAGTGGCGGATTGGGCTCAAATTTGGTCCAGACATGGGTCCCTGTGGGATGTATGTGTATGCCAAATTGTAGCCCGCTACACACTCTGGTTGCTGAATTATGGCTAAAAACGTTGAAAAACGGCAAAATGCGACCTTCCAGCCTTTACCCATCAATATCTCGATGATGCCTGAACAAATTTTTTTTTCAAAATTCATCCACATATGCAGTTTTTGATGGGGAATCCGATAGGCATATTATCTCGATTTCCAAAAATACCCCCATCCGCGTACACTACAGGCTACTCTCAATCCTTACAGAAAACGTTTCTTAAGCCGTTGAGTCTTTCATTCTTGTTAGGTTTATGGGTACTTTGATTGTATGTGGTTGCGCATTGCTATCAAATCAACAAGATGCTAACTACGATGACTTAGTTTGCACGTTCGTTGCAGTTGCATGTCATGTTGGATTGCAACTCTTGAGCGGAAGTTTTCGGTAGCCGCAAGGCGACTGACATTAATGTTAGACGGAAGTAATCTCACAACATACCCCCCTTACCTGCCTACCTGCCTGCCTATGTATGCAAAGCAGAATGCACGGCAAAACTGCATCGAATAGCGCTCTCTTATGATTACAGTAATTCTTGAGTAGCATCGGTTTGGTTGTCTCACGTAGTGAGTGGGCAACGCAACAACCTAAGCTTCGATAGACGTGGTTGTTCTATTCTTTTTCGGACGTTCAAACAGACACAATCTCTGGTACTGTATGTACATACATAGAGAGGATCTATCATAGGCTAAGACCCACGCCCCCAAAATATCAAAAAAATGGTGTCGATATTCGGAATCGAATCAGCATAAAAATTGAGTAGGAAAGAACTTATCAAAAAAGTTTATGTCAATGATCAAGATTTTCTGCAGAAATATCGTTTTAATATGTCGCCTCCTGTGAGAAGCATATATGCCCAAAAATGCAAACAAGATGAACTTTTTTGTGGATTACCATGTGTCCCCCTCGGTTCTACCTGGACAAATACCGTAACCACCCAGGTAAAAAAAGAAATCACAGGCAATAAGGCTTATATTTTGGGTGAAATGAACAAACTAAAAAATCGACATCCAATCTAAATGTCCAGTTTTATCCTTCTACTGAATCCTACCAGACATTGAGTCTTAATCACTGCGTCATGGGGCAGATAGCACAATTAGCGAATATCGTACTTGTTGTGCTATTAATTGGCAGACTCGTCCAAGGGCAATCTATCATAGCGGAAAGTCTGACAGTCGCCTGTCCAGACGGTTGGCGAATCTCGCCCAGCTTTACCATTCCAGTGACAAACGCATCCTTCTTTGCGGCGTGCCAACAACTCGAAGCAGCCAGTGACGCGGTAAGAGGGTTTCTATTGTTGGCTCTGCGATTCACCGCTCTCGGTGTTCGCACATACAGTAAATATGCTCGGCTAAATCTGCGTAGGCCTACGTACTACTGTACATCTACATACACCCATCATTATCTTTACGGCTGGTTGTTCAATTTCCTACAACAAACAAGGTTAATTTATTACTGTAATGACTCATTGTATAACATCCTTCGTGTATTTTGATGGGGATGCCATGCCATCCCAATCCCAGCTTCGGAGTTCTCCAATGGAACCGTAGCTGACACTACTCCCCCTTTCGTGTTTGACCCCCTGCCTGGCCCCTCTCATAACCCGCAAATCGGCAACTAACCTCAATACCGTGTTTTTACCGGTGCATAGCCCCATGGGGGTATGCAAAAATTGAGAGGTCCCATATGGGGCTATGCATAGGGGGTATGCATTGGGGGTGTTATGCATGGGGCATTTTTTATGTTTTTGAGAGGTGCGCAGAGGCATATTTTTTAGGTCAAAAGTACGTATTTTAGGGCATAATTGAGGTCAAAACAGGGATATTCTAGTACAATACACCCCCAAGCAGGGGCCTATAGGCATCTTAGCTTGGTGTGGGAGTGGCTATGGCTACCATATGACCAGCTTACATAGGTATTGAAACGTATTGAAACATGTAAAAATCGGCGGAAATTGAAGGTTTTGCTCAACACTTAGAGGTGTATTTTACGTTTTCTAGTGAAAAGCGGAGCAGAAAATGCCTAGTCAGGCAATATTGATGCGTCTGCCAGGCCAAAATTTTAGCTTGTGTATTATAAACCCGCACTATGGGCTTTGGCAATTTTCCCGTTTGAGCCGACTTTTGCCCACCTTTTTCGAGGCATGGCTATCGCCATACGGAACGCGGCACGTCGTAAATTATTGTTTCTTTTATCGTTTCAAAAATATCGCTACCGTACACAGTACACCCAAAATAACGCCAAAGGCGCCTTTCCTTCCAATGTGAATGGACCATTCATTTACATTCTCCTTCATTAGGTGCAATTCACCAGTGGGAAGGATGGTATACGGGGGTGCGACGGTGATAAATCTGGATCTGCCTAAACGGAAGCCGGATGGTTCAGTGTCCACCTGCATCAGTCATTCAACAATCATGCACGAAACCTTTCATGCGCTGGGCCTCTGGCACGAACACATGCGCTACGATCGGGATCACTACGTTCGAATCGATATGACGCATGTGAATCCAGGTATTAAATGTGCATCATACTGTATTTACGGAAAGCTAAGACGCGAGAAATTTTCCTTTTTCTCTATCCTGCTCTCTTGGTATTCTTTCTCATGTCAGGTTATCAGTTCTTCGACATTGTGGTGATTTGGTGATAGGCCTTTTTGCATTTAAAAATGGCGCCCTCCTTGTACTGTTCTATAGCACTGGTCGTAAATTTCAAACTGACCAATCCCGACGAAACCAACACGATGGGCGTTCCATTTGACTTTGCCTCAGTGATGGAGTACAAAGCCAACGCTTTCACGAAAGACGGGCAGGTATAGCTGATGGCGCAGCAGTAGGTTCCGTCAAACTCAAGCTCAACTGCTCTGGGTTCGATTCCCACTGGATCTCGAAAAATTATGATGCTCTCTATCCCATTTCAGGATACAATCATCCCATTTGACTTGACCAAAAAAGCGCTGATGGGAGCAGCAGAAACTGCAAGCGCAGGAGATTGGATAAAAATCAATAAAATGTACCGATGCGGACGCAAATACGACAAAACCAAGTTCTATCCCAATGAGCCTTGCATCAAGAGAGGCGACCGTTGCCTCGGGGGCTCCATGTGTAAGGCCGGGATGTGCGAATGCCCCAAGGGAATGGTTGCATACAAGAAGAAATGCCTTCTGCCATCTGCCATGAGTAAGTGTATGTTGTAGGCCTCTACCTAAGTAAGAAGTTCATGTATCCTGGTTGAACTTCAAATACACATATGTTTACATATGGACTGTGAATTTGTGAGTTGAGCTCGGTATGTAGGGCGGTACATACAATGCTTATCTGTGCCCCTACAAAAAAGATTTTGGAGTACTGTGTGTTCTATCCTGTAAGCCTGGCCTACACTGAATATCAAGTCCAGGTAGCTCCTTTTTGTTGATTATTATGAAAATCTTTAGGAAACAGACTGGAGTACACCTCAAACCCTAACAGCTTAAAAGTGCTAATGAAATAGGCGTTTATATTTCATGTCACTTATGAACAGTCTCAAGAAGGTCTACTAAGATTAGCATTCCTGTGAGCACTGCCTAGAAAAAAGAGCTACGCAGTATTTAGGAGAATAAGTCTAGTAAATTAGATAAACCCTGGAGAGTCCTGATATATTAACTCAATCAAGCGGAAATATTACCAACTCGTTTTAAAGCTAATATAATAGCTCAAATATTACAACGACGAATTTCTCTAATATTTTTTTCCGAGTAGGTAATCTTTCCGATTTCAATTACTTCCAGGACACGCCAGGGGTTTATCCCATTTTCCGGTGGATAAATCGCATGTACGGGCGTCGCTCTTGCTGTTGTCTAGGCACAGCATGCTCATGGCTTGGTAGAACTTCTTGTCAGGGGTGTAGGTGGTGTAAACTCCTTTGCAGCGACAGCTGTTAGCGGTTGGAGGTGGACAGTTTTCTAAAAAAGAGTGATAGGTTGGAATTGAATTCGGTCCAGGACAGGAATCGAACCCCACCCCAGCCTCTTTCTTCTAGGGGCACACGAAAAAGCTGCACCCCTCCTTACCGAGTAACATCACAGAATACAAACAGTAATAATGTGTACCACAAATGCAGCTGCTATTTAAAGTTGCAACCAGAGATGCACATGCAACTTTGCTTCTTAGGTAGGCCTACAACATACACTTACTCATGGCAGATGGCAGAAGGCATTTCTTCCTTGTATGCAACCATTCCCTTGGGGCATTCGCACATACCGGCCTTACACAAGGAGCCCCCGAGGCAACGGTCGCCTCTCTTGATGCAAGGCTAATTAGGTAAACTTAGTTTTGTCGAATTTGCGTCCGCATCGGTGCGTTTTATTTGATTTTTATTCCAAATCTCCAAGAGCGCCTTGCAGTTTTCTGCTGCTCACATCAGCGCTTTTTTGGATCATAGTCAAATGGGATGATTGTATCCTGAAATGAGATAGAGAAGAGAGCAGCATAAATTTTTGGGAGATCAAGTGGGAATCGAACCCAGAGCAGTTGAGCTTGAGTTTGAGACGGAACCTGTGTAGTGCTGCGCCATTCAGCTTTACCTGCCCGTCTTTCGTGAAAGCGTTGGCTTTGTATCTCCATCAGTGAGGCAAAGTCAAATGGAACGCCCATCGTGTTGGTTTCATCAGGATTGGCCCAGTTTGAAATTTCACGACCAGTGCTAGAACGTAATACAAGGGGCGCAATTAAAAAATGCAGAAGGCCTATCACCAAATGACCATAACGTCGAAGAACTGATAACCTCACACTGAGAAAGAATAGCCAAAGAAGGGCACGGATACCGAGAGAAAACAACCCTTCTTGCGTCTTAGGTTTCCGTAAATATGTATGATGCACATTTTATACCTGGATTCACCATGCATCATATCGATTCGAACGTAGGGGATCCCGATCGTAGCGCATGTGTTTCGTGCCCCAGAGGGGCCCCAACGCATGAAAGGTTTCGTGCATGATCGTTGAATGACTGATGCAGGGGGACACTGAACCATCCGGCTTCCGCTTAGGCCGCATCTAGATTTCTCACCGTCGCACCCCGTAGGGTTACCATCCTTTCCACTGGTGGAATTTGCACCTAATTGAAGCAACATGTTCCAATAAATGGTTCCTTCCTACATTGGAAGAAAAAGCGCCTTGGCGTTATTTTGAGTGTACTGTGCCCCGGTAGCCGATCGATTTTTAAAACGATAAAAGAAACAATAATTTACCACGTGCCGCGTTCCGTATGGCGATAGCCATGCCTCGAAAAGGTGGGCAAAAGTTCGGCTCAAACGGGGATCGAAGCCCCATCGAATATTACATGTGTATCAGTTTCTACAGGGTTGAACTTTTCCGTCCCGGGGACCCTTGTGTCGTAGCGAATCCAACTGGAATGAAATCTCCGGGCTGATATTTTTCAAATCGAACGCAGGTATTTTTCTCGATCTCCTTTATCACCCCATCGAGCAATTTCTTCGCATCAGATGGACATCTCGCTAAAAAATATTGAAAATTCTACACTATTTTTGTCTTCTTCTTGGTTTGTTTTATACTTTTTTGGTCTCTTTGTCTCTATAGTCTCTAAATAAAGAAATATGGTTGGTTGCCGTTGCGCGCCTTACATACAGAGAGTGAGAGAAATTTCGTAGGGGACTTTTCCGCTGGGCCAAAGCTGCTTGCTTCCTGCTTTCAAGGCGTTTCGATTCTAAAAATATTTTTTTATATTTAATAAGCGGGCATACTGTTGAACATTTTTTACTTCTCAAGGTATCGCAGCTCTGTGTACACTTTACGCTAGAACTTAGACTACATACCTAGACGTACTGTATGTTTACGTCTTCCTGAAAATTCATTATCTGGGTACGTGTACGTACTTGTATCTAACAAGTGGTACAAACGGATCCCTACAGTATGTAGGGTTTTTACAGTTGCACCACCAGCGTTGACTGACTTGTAAACTTCTATGTCTCCTTGATATCCCTTTCCTTCATCTTTTTCATCCTTTTCTTCGGTAATTTTTACTGGTGATTCCTAGTAAAAGTACGAGTTTCCATAATTGAAAGCCGACCCTGCTCTGGACCACGGAACGCATCGAGGTTGCTAGATATCAGTATGGGTATTCCATGGACTACTTTAAAGAAGTCCATGTTTTAGTATTGAAGATCTCTTTCCTCGCTGGACCTCCCAAAAATCATGGCTTATTTTTTTCTAAACTGCGCAAATAATTATTAGGCTACACCTGAAATTTGAAAACGTACACAACGGAAGCAACAATAATTATTTGCGCAGTTTAGAAAAAAAATAACCATGGTTTTTGAAGAGTCCAGCGAAATACTTCAAATCTAAACATGGACTTACTTTAAAGTAGGTCAGATGGACCATACTGATAGCAGCTCGATGCGTTTAAGGGGAATGAAATGAAGACCGACCCCTACAGTACAGTACATACCTTACTCCCTCACCTTATCAATGATTGCCACTTTACTATCTGCAATCACTTCCGTATGGAAATCACAAATAATATTTCTCTGGTCCTAGTGGTAACACATTTGACTGGTACCTCATTATTGTATGTACAGTACACACTAAGGCATAGACACTATTCGGAGCGAGTTTAGCACAATGTCAGTTGAAGAGTGACATCAATACATTACCTACGCAAGGAAATAAATAAGTACTGTAGGTTTACGCAGTAAATTTAGGTTTGCAGTTATGGTTTGGCGATCTTTTACCGGAAATAGTAATAGCACTGCTATTAGAAAGTCTTTTTGATTTGCAGAGTATTTTGTTCTGCATGCTCGCTCTTTGTTTGTTCAACTATTCAGCTGGGTAGCCTACAGCTGATGATTGCAGCGCAGATGTATAAACAAATGACAATTCAACATTTAGGGTATCACCATCACACACGGTATTTGGGTTGGGACTAGGAGTTCATGGCTAATTACCGTATACCTAGATAGGGATAGATCCATGGAAATGAAATAGAGTCTGCTACAGTTGCAGGCAGACTGACCGGCGATTGGTCCTAAACTACCATGTCGGTGTCATGCGATGTGGCGCGTTATACGCAAAATGTCTGAGTCAGTCAATGCAAAACAGCTTTACTTTTCCCATTTCACTTTTTAGTTTCAAATATGTAGGTACTCCTGTTCACATTCCAAACAAATCCATAGCTTTCTGATCTGGGACACGTTACCACATTATTTGCCACTAGTAGTAGAGTAGGTCACATCATGCAGTAGTACACCAACTGAACAGGAATCATCTTCACCTCCAACAACTGAGAACATAACAACAACAGCAGTAGTGATTGACACGACTACAACAAAGCAAAAGGCGGACTTACTTTACTACTCTAGGGTGAAGTTTGCGCAACAGTTTAGACGTAAAAGGCTTTCTAAAGATCCCAATACCTTAGAAGGCAATTGGAAATATGTCACTGTTGTTGAGTTGACAGAAGAGCATGCATATGAGATAGATTCCAAGTTTTTTGCAATCTATGAGAATCTTGGAACAGTGGAACACCCTGAGAACCCTCCCTTTGAGGTGAAACTTATCGAGGCTTGTAGATTGAATGATCCTGGTAATGGAAAATACAAGCCATATGGCTCCAAATATGACCTTACTCAGTCGTATCAAGGGTCAGAGTCACTAAACGTTAAAGTGAATGAGCTAATGGATCAGACTACTGGGTTTCCATTTAACCTATTTCTAAAACAGCATCCAGGGCTGACGCCGGGTTTGGGAAGGATTAAGTTTGAAAAAAGATGCATTTCTCCTCTGACCACCCGCCTGGAAAAACTTGAGGGTAAGAATTTATAGATAAATCCTGTTCAAAATGTTGGTGTACTACTGCATGATGTGACCTACTCTACTACTAGTGGCAAATAATGTGGTAACGTGTCCCAGATCAGAAAGCTATGGATTTGTTTGAATGTGAACAGGAGTACCTACATATTTGAAACTAAAAAAGTGAAATGGGAAGTAAAGCTGTTTTGCATTGACTGACTCAGACATTTTGCGTATAATGTGTCACATCGCATGACACCGACATGGTAGTTTAGGACCAATCGCCGGTCAGTCTGCCTGCAACTGTAGCAGACTCTATTTCATTTCCATGGATCGATCCCTATCTAGGTATACGGACGAGCCACGAACTCCTAGTCCCAACCCAAATACCGTGTGTGATGGTGATACCCTAAATGTTGAATTGTCATTTGTTTATACATCTGCGCTGGTATCATCAGCTGTAGGCTACCCAGCTGAATAGTTGAACAAACAAAGAGCGAGCATGCAGAACAAAATACTCTGCAAATCAAAAAGACTTTCTAATAGCAGTGCTATTACTATTTCCGGTAAAAGATCGCCAAACCATAACTGCAAACCTAAATTTACTGCGTAAACCTACAGTACTTATTTATTTCCTTGCGTAGGTAATGTATTGATGTCACTCTTCAACTGACATTGTGCTAAACTCGCTCCGAATAGTGTCTATGCCTTAGTGTGTACTGTACATACAATAATGAGGTACCAGTCAACCGTGTTACTACTAGGACTAGTAGTAAATATTATTTGTGATTTCCATACGGAAGTGATTGCAGATAGTAAAGTGGCAATCATTGATAAGGTGAGCGAGTAAGGTATTGTACTGTACTGTAGGGGTCGGTCTTCATTTCATTCCCCTCAAACGCATCGAGGCTGCTATCAGTATGGGTATTCCATGGACTACTTTAAAGAAGTCCATGTTTTAGTATTGAAGATCTCTTTCCTCGCTGGACCTCCCAAAAACCATGGCTTATTTTTTTTCTAAACTGCGCAAATAATTATTGTTGCTTCCGTTGTGTACGTTTTCAAATTTCAGGTGTAGCCTAATAATTATTTGCGCAGTTTAGAAAAAAATAAGCCATGATTTTTGGGAGGTCCAGCGAGGAAAGAGATCTTCAATACTAAAACATGGACTTCTTTAAAGTAGTCCATGGAATACCCATACTGATATCTAGCAACCTCGATGCGTTCCGTGGTCCAGAGCAGGGTCGGCTTCCAAATATGGAAACTCGTACTATTATTAGGAATCACCAGTAAAAATTACCGAAGAAAAGGATGAAAAAGATGAAGGAAATGGATATCAAGGCGACATCGAAGTTGACAAGTCAGGCAACGTTGGTGGTGCAACGGTAAAAACCCTACATACTGTAGGGATCCGTTTGTACCACTTGTTACAGTACGTACACGTACCCAGATAATGAATTTTCAGGAAGACGTAAACATACAGTACGTCTAGGTATGTAGTCTAAGTTCTAGCGTAAAGTGTACACAGAGCTGCGATACCTTGAGAAGTAAAAAATGTTCAACAGTATGCCCGCTTATTAAATATAAAAAAATATTTTTAGAATCGAAACGCCTTGAAAGCAGGAAGCAAGCAGCTTTGGCCCAGCGGAAAAGTCCCCTACGAAATTTCTCTCACTCTCTGTATGTAAGGCGCAACGGCAACCAACCACGTTTGTTTATTTAGAGACTATAGAGACAAAGAGACCAAAAAAGTATAAAACAAGCAAACCAATAAGAAAACAAAAATAGTGTAGAATTTTCAATATTTTTTCAGCGAGATATTCATCTGATGCGAAGAAATTGCTCGATGGGGTGATAAAGGAGATCGAGAAAAATACCTGCGTTCGATTTGAAAAATATCAGCCCGGAGTTCATTCCAGTTGGATTCGCTACGACACAAGGGTCCCGGGACGGAAAGGGTTAACCCCTGTAGAAACTGATACACATGTAATATTCGATGGGGCTTCGATTCCCGTTTGAGCCGACTTTTGCCCACCTTTTCGAGGCATGGCTATCGCCATACGGAACGCGGCACGTCGTAAATTATTGTTTCTTTTATCGTTTCAAAAATATCGCTACCGTACACAGTACACCCAAAATAACGCCAAGGCGCTTTTCCTTCCAATGTGAAGGAACCATTTATTGGAACATGCTCCTTCATTAGGTGCAATTCACCAGTGGGAAGGATGGTATACGGGGGTGCGACGGTGATAAATCTGGATCTGCCTAAGCGGAAGCCGGATGGTTCAGTGTCCACCTGCATCAGTCATTCAACGATCATGCACGAAACCTTTCATGCGTTGGGCCTCTGGCACGAACACATGCGCTACGATCGGGATCACTACGTTCGAATCGATATGACGCATGTGAATCCAGGTATAAAATGTGCATCATACATATTTACGGAAACCTAAGACGCAAGAAGATTGATTTCTCTCGGTATCCTGCCCTCTTGGTATTCTTTCTCATGTCAGGTTATCAGTTCTTCGACGTTATGGTCATTTGGTGATAGGCCTTCTGCATTTTTTAATTGCGCCCCTTGTATTACGTTCTAGCACTGGTCGTGAATTTCAAACTGACCAATCCTGATGAAACCAACACGATGGGCGTTCCATTTGACTTTGCCTCAGTGATGGAGTACAAAGCCAACGCTTTCACGAAAGACGGGCAGGTAAAGCTGATGGCGCAGCAGTACACAGGTTCCGTCAAACTCAAGCTCAACTGCTCTGGGTTCGATTCCCACTTGATCTCCCAAAAATTTATGCTGCTCTCTTCTCTATCTCATTTCAGGATACAATCATCCCATTTGACTTGACCAAAAAAGCGCTGATGGGAGCAGCAGAAACTGCAAGCGCTGGAGATTGGATAAAAATCAATAAAATGTACCGATGCGGACGCAAATACGACAAAACTAAGTTCTACCCCAATGAGCCTTGCATCAAGAGAGGCGACCGTTGCCTCGGGGGCTCCTTGTGTAAGGCCGGTATGTGCGAATGCCCCAAGGGAATGGTTGCATACAAGAAGAAATGCCTCCTGCCATCTGCCATGAGTAAGTGTATGTTGTAGGCCTACCTAAGTAAGCAAAGTTGCATGTGCATCTCTGGTTGCAACTTTAAATAGCAGCTGCATTTGTGTTACACATATTACTGTTTGTATTCTGTGATGTTACTCGGTAGGTAGGGCGGGAGCTTTGTGTGCCCCTAGAAGAAAGAGGCTGGGGTGGGGTTCGATTCCTGTCCTGGACCGAATTCAATTCCAGCTATCGCTCTTTTTTAGGAAACTGCCCACCTCCAACCGCTAACAGCTGTCGCTGCAAAGGCGTTTACACCACCTATACCCCTGACAAGAAGTTCTACCAAGCCATGAGCATGCTGTGCCTAGACAACAGCAAGAGCGACGCCCGTACATGCGATTTGTCCACCGGAAAATGGGATAAACCGCTGGCGTGTCCTGGAAGTAATTCAAATCGGAAAGATTACCTACTCGGAAAAAAATATTAGAGAAATTTGTCTAATATTTGAGCTAATATATTAGCTTTAAAACGGTTGGCTAATATATTAGCTTGATTGAGCTAATATATTAGGACTTTTCAATTATCTAATATATTAGACTTATTCTCCTAAATATTTAGCTCTTTTTTCAATGCAGTGCTCACAGGAAAAAAAGCTAATTTATTAGACCTTTTGAGACTGTTCACAAATGACATGAAATATAAATGTCTATTTTATTAGCACTTTTAAACTTTATTTTATTTGTACTCCAGTCTGTTTTCTAAACATTTTCATAATAATCAACAAAAAGGAGCACCTGTACTGGATAAACAGTGTAGGCTAGGCTTACATGATAGAATACACAGTACTACAAAAACAATGTTGTATGATAGATAAGCATTGTATGTACGTACATACATACCTAGCTCAACCACAAATTACAGTCCATATGTACATATGTATTTGCAGTACAGTACATAACTACCTACAAGCAGTTAGGCCTACAAGAACCTTGTCCTTCTGGTGCGCATCTTATGACTGGTTGATTCTGTCTGATGTTCATTCCCAATAAGTTGATGACCTCTCTTGATATGTTGCTCTGCATTAGTTCTCACTGGCGATTGCATTGGAAGTATTTTTGGCAGCTAAAATTCAAGAAGTTATTGCTATTGTAATTGCCTATTGCTGAGCAGAAAGTATGAACTTTTTCACAGTACTTTCTTTTCTAAAACCTGAGAAACCGATTGTGTTACCTTCATGGTGGCAAAAACGGCAATGAAACAGGTCAAAGCCCATGAAAGCAAAAACAGATGAAGCTGCGTGCGACTGAAGACTTCCTGAAATCTGCCAGAGCCTGAAAAAATGTCAAATGCCGCAGCTGCACTAAATCAGCCCCAAAATTTAGATAAAATACTGAGAAAAGACAAGCCGCTGCTTATAATAATATCATATTATATTTAATCTTACTTTTTTGACCTGATTTGAAGATCAGCCGGAAACGCTGTGCAGCTTCAGTTTTTGTTTTTACTTGAAGAGCGTCTCCTCTCAAAAAACCGACGCCTACAATGTTTTGGCGGGAAAATGCTCTAATATTTAGCCCGTTTTGTAAAAGTTCTAAAATAACTTCTAAATGACTGGACCCTGCCTCTAAATTATTAGAGATTTCCCAAATGTAAAAAATTAAGCCTAATAATTAGAGTTTTTGAGCTAATAAATTAGCCCAATCGATTTAGCTAAATTTATTAGAGGTTTAAAAGCTCTAATATTTTTTTCCGAGTACTGTACTGTATGTAGGCTGTTTACTATGATATGCAAGCTCCAAAGTGCTAATAACTTCTGTAATCGCACGGATTTTGGTTGAAACCCGTGAATTAATGCAGAAGTTATTAGCACTATGTCATACTAAACAGCCGGTATCTGTATATTGCAGAAACGTTTTACTGCCCAAACACTTTTAGAATCTTGCAAGCTGCCTACTGCCCTATACCGCAGCAAATGCAAATGCAATGGGTTGTCGATCTTCGGTGGTCACGTAACATTGCGATGCTTGGATGGGACCCAGAAAACCATCAAATGTAACACGAAGACGGGCAAATGGGAGACTGATCCATTTTCTTGCTGAAAAGTTGACATGATGGCACAGTAAAAAAAGGTCCGAACAAGTCGAATCAATGAACACAGCAGCCTTTTTGCTTGCGATAGCCTACGTACAGTACTACATCTAGAAATAATAATTGGACACTGACCAGCAATAAAAGAAAATACAGTGCTCAATTTGTTCCATTTCTTTTTTTCTGAAGTCTGAGGTGCGGTCGCTGTTGTGTTTGTTGGTTGCCCAAAATGGGTCGAGAAGATCCACTGTGGACTGTGACCACGGGGCACCATGTGCTCCAACTTTTCGTCTGGTTCTTCTGGTTTTTCGACGTGGCTCACGGCTTGCCGGTTCAAAAATAAGTAGCAATACAGTAGAACGAGCAATCCCGATTGCTTCCGACATGTTGACCACACAATGCTCTTCCATTTCGAGCGGGGAATTTCAAATTTGCCCTAATTGTATATTCGAATATTTGCCGTTTTCCAGTAATTTTACAACTTACAGTATGTACGAATTTTTTTGTGATCCTCGACGGTTCAAATTTTGTAATCTTTAATTTTAATATTTGTAATAGTTGCATAAATTTGTTTCTTGACGGATGCTCGCTCACGCTCACCACTATTTATGAACCGGCGTGCCCCTTCATTGCTTGTTGCGCGCTGCACTGGTGATGGGTCTTCATCAATTTCGTACGGCCAGTGCAGTTGCCGATGCCGCGCTCAGCTGCTGTTTTCTGATCTCTCTCGGTTTCGGAATACACAGTCCGTTAACTCAAATCCTTGGATGGACATAGCGTTCAAAACTATTTACAGTCTTCGGGTCGTTGTCAGTTTTATCAAGAATCCAAAAGCCGAGTATGCTTGATTCTACTACTGTGTTTTATGGATGCTTTGTCGATCAATCGTCAATACTGTACGCGCAAGCCAAATAAGTCGTGTTTTACAAACGAAAAAGCTTTTGCAAAAAAAGCGAAAGTGACTACTGAAATTATTGATGACCTCATTAGCGAAACGCGAAAGAGCAAAAATTGACCTGGCCACTATCGAAAAAAAACTGTTAAACGTTACGTTGACCTAGAGATGCCGCGATATCAGAATTGTCAGAAAATCGATATCGATATCGATATCGATACTACCTTTTGTAAAATGGCCGATATCGAGATCGATATCGATATTTCAAACTTTTGGAAATTCGATACGATATCGATATCGATATCTAAAATTTTCAAAGGGTCGATATCGATATCGATATCGATATTTTGGGCAAAATATCGACTCGATATCGAGATCGATATCGATATTTTGAAAATGGTTAAAAATAGATCAAAATTTCTTCACAGCCTACCAACAAAGCTGTTGTACACTATGCGAAGGTAGCTCTAAGTAATAAAGAAGCTTTTTCAGCTAATTCACAATCAATTTTTCAAGTTTGGTAATCAAAGACAACTGCCTGATGAACACAAAAATCACCTAAAAACACTGAATCACCTCAAAAACGCTGTTTTTAGCACAAAAACACTTGATTTCCTTTGCTTTTTCTGGTTCGCAATAGAGGGCTATACACGAAAGCAAATGGCATTAGTGGCTGATTTGGGGCTATACATGAGGGGGCTATACACGGAACATTACAGTACCACATCACCACCACAACCTGTCAAGGGTAGTACATACATGTACTTGGGTGGCAGAAAATTTTAGCGGAATCATAGGTAGTGCGAGCAAATTTTTGGCCAAAAAAGGCGCTGCAAATGCATCAAAATTTCGATATTTTTGAGCAAAAAATGGTCGATATCGAGATCGATATCGATATTTTACTTTTGCCAAATTTCGATACGATATCGATATCGATATTGCTGTTTGAAAAAAGACCGATATCGAGATCGATATCGATATTTCCAAAATTTAGAAATTCGATACGATATCGATATCGATACCAGAAAAAATTTCGATATATCGACTAATTCGATATCGATATCGATATATCGCGGCATCTCTACGTTGACCCCACTACTGCACTGCAGCTAATGGACTGTACTGGCTCTGCATCAGAATTTCTCGGCGTCAATGTTCATGTTTTCTGGAAGAATTGTCCTACTGATCTTGTCAATCGCGGGAATATGTAAGGAAGCAGGATCATCGTGGGATAATTTGGGCCATGAAATTGTGTGCAGAAAGTGAAAAAGCTAATTATGGTTTCTTTCCAAAAAAATATTTACACAACACAATACTGTACTTTTGGGTTCTTTTGGATGTTCTACTGTACCTTTAATATTATTGCAATGTTTCTCTATTTTAGCCACCGCGCACATTTTGAAATGCAAGGAGAAGGAGCACTGGCGCTTTCACTTTCTAGTCGCCGCTGGTGACTTGGCCTCCATCTGTTACAGCGTCCGTTTGCTGGGAAGTTTATTCTTTTGTTACCGACTTTTTTCCGGTCATGTGGCAGAGTCACCCTCGCTCGATTCGCGTCTTAGTATAGCGACGCAGATCTTAACCCTTCGCGACATTGCTTACAGAACCACACCGTCGAAGTGGCGTATTATACGGATAAACGCCCCTATTAGCAATCGAAGCCTCTGCCCAATTTTTTCAGGCTTTTATGGGGCATGTGAAACCATTTGCACTAAGACTTGGGTGTTCGTGAGGTGGCCTCGCGGTATTTAGTGAAAGTTCAGATCAGTGCAGGCAGACGTGGTCATCGACGTCGTTCGTTGTCCTTTCTTCTTTTAGCTCGCTACTTTCCGCTCCCATGGCTGAACAACGTTGCCACTCCTACGTCGGCACCTATCTAAACTTACACTAAATACCGCGGGGTCACTTCGCGACAACCCAAAAGTCTCAGTGCAACAACTGGTCAATATACCACAAAGTTAGACTGACTGTAGCCGTCTCTATACATAAAATGATAAAGTTATCCTCCAGCTAACGGAGCTGTACTACTGTCTCTATCTGGTGGTCGTCTGTAAATGCGGGGCCTACTTTCGACGGGAAGAATATGAACCTCTCAAGGGCGGCTACAAGGTGGTGAAACTATTCTGGGTCGGACACAGAGACAAAGAGAGCAGCAGCTGCAACAAAGAGAAAGAGAACTGACGGACAATACAATACAAATGAAAACTACTGTAGCATTGGAACAATAGAACTGTGCTTTCATGTACTGCTGATGGGAAAACACGCAGTAAAATACTGGCTGTACGTAGCAATCTGTGGGCTGTGGCTATTCCCCGAAACTGACGTCGCAGTATTATGTTCGCGAAGCCATAGCTGCAGTTATTTTTTTGTATGAATATTCCGTTTCTGTTTCTGCATTTTTTGAACATTTTTAGCAATCTGAAAACCACAAAAAAATATATTCATAGAAAAAAATAACTGCAGCTATGGCTTCGCGAACATAATACTGTAGGCCTGGACCCTATAACATAAATACGCCCCAAACCAGCATAAAAAACACATCAACGGCAACAACACTTTGTTTCTAGCCTTTTACCCTTCAGATGGAGTCGCTCCGGTTGCATCCAGTTCCAGAAATTCGGACTTTCCTTCCGCGCGTCGGTGATTCGGCTCGTTTCTCTCTCGCACGGAAAAATGATATTACTAAATCACGCATACGCACAAATGGACGCACGACGCCAAGGACTCCTAGACCGCGTACTACTACTAGCATGGAGTACGTGTGTGGTCTAGGTCTCCTTGACGACGCCGTGCTCAGCGTCATCGCAGCTACTTCGAAGCAACATATTTCTTCAATATCCGGGGCTGCAAAGGGAGAAAAACGACGAAAACAGAACACTAAAACATTCAAAACAACAACGCAATAATGAAGCAGCTTGCAACTCAACGCAAAAGCGTTCAGCAAGTTTTTTTTGGAACGGGAACCCACCAAAACACTTTCTTTGACTGCGAAGACCCAGCTTCGCCAAAGATAAAAATTGAAAGGAACTGCACTAGCGTAAACGTTGAACACTTGCGCACGTATTGACCTTTGGCGAGCGCGGGTCTTACCCCTTGGAAATAGCTGTGGAAACAATTGTCTTTTTAGCCTGTGCATGTTTTTTCCTCTCCGTAGTGAAATGGCCGACACCCTCCGCTAACGCTGCGATGCCGCGAGGTTTATTTACACGGACTCCAAATAACTTATACTTTTTTCGCAAACCTCGCAAAGGGGTTTCGCCGGATTCTAATTTAATACTGCGACGTCAGTTTCGGGGATTATTGCTTTTTGTTGAAAAAAGCGATAATTTTTGGCGATTCCGGCATTACCGTACTCTTGCTTGGTTTGCATTTTTTGTTTTTTTTAAACATTTTGAGCAGTGGCGGGCATGGACGTCTAGTAGCATTTATCGCATTTTTTGTTCAGGAATACATGACAACAACAACCGGAAACGAACCGAACAGAAAAAAAGAAATAAAAAAAGAAAAATAAATCAAGGAAAAGAAAGGGAAAAGAAGGATCAATCAAGAAAGAAGACAAGAGAAAAGACTCCAATAAACTGGCAGAATTATCGTACAAAAACAGGAATAACAGCGGCTGTCGGAAAGTTTGAGATTTTGCCGAAAAGTGAGTGAAATATGTTTGCTCGTATTTTGTTGTCATTTCCCGTGGTCGTGAGCTGACCCCCTTATGTGGCATTGCACAAAACTTTCCACTGCATTTTTCTTTTCCCCCTTACCGATCATAAAAATGCACTGAAAAAGTTGTAGTGCAGCTTGGGGTCATCTCGCGAGTCGCGACCATCCATAGTTCTATTGCAACTGGTCCATATTTTGCTAACACCTGTTGAGTCGTTTACTTGCTTGAACCACTCCTATTTTGTATGTGTAAGTTTGAATATTGTTTTTCTTTTTAGATTGACGAATAAATCCCGAAATTATGGCGGCCGCTACTGTTCCAGCAAAAATAGTCATGAAAGGAACCGCCCAAATGTCACTTCACGATCGGTACGGGCCTAGAAAAGTCCTAAAATTTGGAAATTTTGCTAAAAAAGGGCCTAAAAAGTGAATAAAGGGCCTATGGAAGGGCCTAAATGGATAGAAAGGGCCTTGAAAAAGTGGTCTAAGCGAGAAAAATAGGGAAGCTGGTATTAAACCCAGTCATCTACCTGTCATCTTCGCTTGCTCCCATATATCCATGGTGTTAGAAGGATATGGGTGGTTTGGGGAGTCTTCTCACTACTCAATGCTATGAGAGGTGGAAAGCACAGATCAGGTCATAAAAAACACGTTTCTTTTTTCATTCTTGGTGGTATTCGATTGTGAAACCTTGTGTGAGGTTAAAAACGGGTGAGTTTTTTCTATTTTCCGAAAATATGACAAGACTACGGGCAAGCATTTCAATGTAGTACGGAGTGCTATGCAAACGGGGGCGACTAAATTGGTAAGGACATCTTTATTGTTGTATATTGTGTCGTGTGGGGGTAATGTGGGGTAAATACGGCCGTTTTCATGCGTCGGAAATCGTAATTATTTACCTCACTTTGCCCAATTTACGTGTAAAATCAGAAAATTACTAGGGTACTGTGGGGTAAACCCGGACACCTAAGCCTTTCTGAACTTGCCGCTTCAGCAAATGATGAACATGGTAGCTCATTTGAAAGAGGAGAGTTCAAAATCGATTGGTGTAACATTTTGATTCAATTGATGCTGAGATATGCAGCCCTGAAAGTTAGGTGTCCGGATTTTCCCATGGCCGGGTTTACCCCATAGTACCCTAATTGTTTTTCTTGTTTTTCAGATTCCGTTCCCAAAACCTACCCATCCCCAGTCATGCCACTGGTTCTACTATGAATCTTCAAAACCTAATCCTGTCAATCATATTCCATTCCTATGCCATACTTCGACATAAACTACTACGTGCATCGATTTCCAATCCGCTCTGTCTATCTTACTTAGCTTTTCTTCCATACCACCACCGCCTGTGAAAGCAGTCGCAGCAGCGGTTAAGACGGAGCCAGTGGTTCGTATGACCATGCGAAGTGATTCCTATCTGGGCATGAACGGAACCTTGGAACCCACTCATCTCAACTACACATCACCTATGAATCTGGGCATGCGAAGCTCATTGAGGTAGGCGAAAAAGGATAGGCAGGCTAATAGTTAGGGTACAGTGGGGTAAACCCGGCCACCTAACCTCCTTTGAACTTGGCTGTTTCAGCAAAAATGATGTATAGCTCATTTGAAAGAGGAGAGGCCAAGGAATCGATTGGTACAATATTTGTCTCAATCGGTGCTTTTTTGGTTGCTGAGATATGCTATGCAGCCCTGAAAATTAGGTGGCCGGATTTAGGCGCCGATCTAAGCTTTTACACAAAATACCGCGGGGTCGCTATTGACCAATCCAATCGCGACAACGCAACTAGTCCATATCGACCTTAAATGTAGGGTAACCTGAATGATTGTTTTGTTGTTTCAGGGATCCCCGTCTTCTGCGCAGTGAGAATATCCGGCTAGCGAGACAGATGGAACGAAGACCGAACGTGATGGCAGCGTTGAAACTGAGAAAGGTGAGCTTTCAAGCGAAATACTCTAAGAAATGAAGAAAAGAAGTGGGTGGGATTAGCGGGAATCGAACCCGCACGGGTGGTTGGCGTGGAAACGCAAGCACCTGCCCTGCGCCCCGAAGTCATTATTATCTTGTTTGAGAAAAATATAAGAAAACGGGCATGCAGCTGGGATTCGAACCCGCTGATGGTGTTTGCTCAGTCACGCAAGCACCTGCCTCTCGGCCCGGTGGAGCGTTCTCTCTCAATATTTCAAAACCAAGTTGAAATGACTGAAGCATCACTCTCCAGTTTACTCACTTACCCCAACCCAACAAGTTGGACAGATGAAACATCACTTTTACCAGTTTACCCACGACCCCACCTCAAGAAGTTGAACAGATGAAACATCGCTTTTACCAGTTTACCCACTCGCTACCCTACCTCAAGAAGTTGAACAGATGAAACACTTCTTTTACCGGTTTACCCACTCGCTACCCCACCTCAAGAAATTGAACAGATGATGAAACATCGCTTTTACCAGTTTACTCTCACTCAACCCACTTCACCTTCCGTTTTTTTCAGCAAAGATCCATGATGCAACGCTTGAGCGCCAAAGCCCGTCTGGGCTACGCGGGTCCGAGGTTTTTCTTCGGTGGTTTCCGCGGTTACAGAAGCAGGGGATACAACAGAGGCTGGGGAGGCAGGAGAGGAGGCAGATACTTTGGCGGCAGAAGGGGAGGACTGCGCGGCATACGCAGCTTCTTCTGGCAGAAAGGAGAAGTGTAAGCGGTGATATCTCCTCATTCTCTCGCCCCGACCCACTATTGACCAGTTGCGCTAAGACATTTGGGTGGTCGTGAGGTGGCCCTGCGGTATTTAGTGTAAGGTTAGATCGGTGCCGACGGTGACGTCATGTCAGTTATCTGGGAGCAGAAAAGGGTGTTAGCGCAACTCGTCAATACGTAGGTACGGTGCTGGTAGCGTTAAAGGGGGATCTGGCAAGAACTTAGTACGGAGGAGGCAAGTTTCATATTTGTTGAATTTGAAAGCACCTTACTTATGTAAAATTTTATCTTCTTTCGGTCTAACCCCATGTTTTGAAGCCGATATTGCCTCTGTGATGCAGGGAACCAGTTAGGAAGGGGATTTCACAACATTTTGGATTTCGCACATTCTAACTGGTCCCCTGCTTCGCAGAGGCAAAATCGACTACAGAACATGGGGTGAGATCGAAAGAAGATGAAATTTTATATACTTAGGTAGGTGCTTTCAAATGTTAGAAATTCGAAATTTGCATGTCCACACAAACTTTCACGCCAGATCCCCCTTTAAATTACTCCATGGCCTAAATTTCCTAGTGTATTACTACTCGTTTAGACCAATTTATGGTTTTTTTGTTATTCTTCTTTTTAGTGACAGCGCATGGGCGCACGCGGTGTTGAGCGATGAGAACGCGACGGTGAAACCTCGGGGCGGCTTCACCTACTATCCCAGGAGAGGAAGGGGCGCCTACAGCTATCGCGGAAGAGGAGGAGGAGGGTACGTACGTGGCGCAGTGGTTGTGTGTGGGGAGGATGACGTTGTACGGGGTTCGATTCCTGCCTAAAACACACTTGTGTTGGTTGTTGGAGGGAGAGGGTACGTTCGTGGCTGTGATTTCGCGGCTTTACTTGGGGGCTACTTCGTTCAAAAAAATAAACCCGACAACCCACGTAGATACAGACAGAACGGCCTTCAATACCGTATTTACCTGTGCATAGCCCCCCCCCCCCCCCCCCCCTATGCATAGCCCTATAGTGCCCCATCTCTCTTTCGTTGGACTATTTGGCGTGTTTTTGCTGCAGAAGAGGCGGACGCGGTCGTGGTCGAGGGGGAGTGGGCGCGGGGACGGGGATGAGGATGAGCAAGGAGGAGCTCGATTCCCAGCTGGAGGCCTACATGGCCAAGACCAAGCCGAGTCTGGATCAGGATCTCGACTCCTATATGGCCGAAGTTAATACTACGACGTGAGAAGGGGAGGCGCTTTGGCGGTTAAAGGGGGATCTGACGGGAAGGTAGTATGGCGGAGTTTCATATTTTATTAAGAGATGCGAGGACTAGAGAAGTAGCCTGAAAAATTGGGCAACCAGTGCGTGAGTCGAACGCGCAGCGCAGCACGGGTAGGCCCCTCTTTTCGTACCGCATGTCCCCATCTGACTGCATACAGCTCAATTTCTCAAACTTCCCCTCCTATACCTCCTCACTGGGTTCGTACACGCTCGTTCTTTTGACCGGACAGACTTGCGATATGATTGTCTGCACACGACAGAAACTTGTACATTTCCTATTTTGTTTTTATTTGATACCACGTGCTTTCAAATGTAAGAAATTTGAAACTTGCCTCCCCATACAAACGTTCCCGCCAGATCCCCCTCGTAAAAGGCGTTGTTTAGTAATTACCGATTGAGCATGTTGCGTTGTTGGTTGATAAAGTTGCGTGTATTTGGGGTAATGCGGGGTAATTTGGATTGGTACAACTTTTTCACTTCGTGAGTGTTCCGGATGGTCGGTAGGTGGCTCCGCTTGATTGATTGATGTGAAAAGTGGAGAATGCAATCACTTGCTAAAGTTAGTACTTGCTGAAGTTGAGATGTTTACTTACTGCAGTATACATGATACCCCAGTTTGTTCCATCCCAAATTACCCTGCATTTCTTTATGTGTTACGAGTACATGAACAACTTATTACTTGAAGATTGGATTGATTATGCGTCATGTATCGTGTTTCTTCTGTCGTCATGTATGGTCGTCATGTATGCGTAGATTAATAGGTACCTGTGACATCAATGTATGGATGAATGTTGCATTTACAACTGGGCGAGCTAAAAACTGATTGCTGAGTTGTGGCCTAAACTCTTTAGGAGTAAACAAGTGAAACGCTTTAGGTTTATCGTATCTCGTGTGTACCTACACGTATGTGGTCTGCTTATCTGTGTATCTATGTACGCTTGCGCGCACATACTGCGTTTATGATGACTTATGGTTGACGTAGGTTACTGTGGGGTAAACCCGGCCATTGGCTAAACCCAGTCACCTACGATCCTTTGAACTTTCTGTTTCAGCAAATGCTGAGCCAATTAGCTCATTTGAAAGAGGGAGAGTTCAAATGAATCGATTGACGTCATATTTGTCTCAATCGATCCATTGGTTGCTGAGATATGCAGCCCTGAAGCTTAGGTGGCTTGGTTTTTCCTTGACCGGCTTTACCCCGTAGCACCCTACGTACTGTACTTTATTCCACTTGATTTAAATCTGTACTGCGCGCGTTGTTTTCGTTTTCCGTTTACTGTTGGGTGACCGTTTTGCTCTCATGTACAGAGCCCATGTTTGGTCTAAGGATTAGCTGTTTATCATACGTACGTACGGTATGTGTTGGCTGCCTGTCTGTGTTTTCTATGCGCAGGCATTAGCATGCACTCACAAACAAGGATATATTTGTAGTAGGCTTCTTGTGTAAGCTTTGTAAACCGTGCCTGCACTGAACATGTAGCGTATTCTATGCGTCGTTTGGCTCAATTCAATAGAAGGAATAGGGAACCGTAATAATTCGTCCGTACTATGATATGGTTGGTTGGTACCGTGAGTTTTACGTATGTGAAAGACTTGGAGCGAATAAAATTTCTTTGAATCCAGAAATAGTCTATCCTTTTGAAATATTCAGTCATGAAAACCCTTGGATTTTATGGGCGAAAATATTTTATTTTCGTGCTTAATTGTTTGCAATTCATTTGGAGTGTTAGAAATTGGGTACTATGGGGTAAACCCGGCCACCAAAGCTCCTTGAACTTGCAGTTTCTGCAAATTTGAACCAAATAGTTCTTTTGAAAGAGGAAAATTTAAGCAGTCGATTAGTATGATACAGTACTTGTTTCTCAATCGGTCGATTGGTTGCTCTCAGGTGTGCAATGCGTTCCCTGTAATTTAGGTGGCCGGATTTTCCCATGGCCGGGTTTACCCCATAGTACCCTAATTTGCGCTTTTCTATTTTCTGACAGGGTTGTGGTATTTTCTTGGCAAATGTGCAATATTCGCTTCCCTGATTCAGCTCATCACTATGTGTTGCAGACCAACTACAGGGTGATTTATTTCTCATGGTGGATTTTGATTGCCAATTTCACCAGGTTACCCTGCACCGATTTTGCTCAAATTTTGCCCAAATATTCCCGAGCGTTTGCCATTTACTTGGTAAAAAATTCGGGTTGATATGCTGTATTGGCAGTGAGAAATACAGCAGAGAACATAAAATCAAAATTTTTCAACATTTTCACCATAGTTTTCGACTACTGCTACAATTCTTCCATAAAAATTTCGGAAAACATGGCAAATGGCAATACCGCTGCAATTTTTCAAATGGTAAGCAGCTTTGTAGACCCTTTCCAATTAAAGCACCCCAGAAAGAATTCGGGAGTCATCAAATCTGGTGATTATGGCTCATCAGCTGATGATGCAGCACTGTTGACAAATGAGACAATCTCCAAGCAATGCCACCAACCCTGTCAATGTTTTTTAGCTGTTTAGGGCTGAGGTTCCACTTTACTAAAACTATTTTGCTCATAGGAAAGAGCCGTTGGGCTCAAAGAAGAGGCTTTCAATCATTTGACAGTAAAAAGTGGGTTGAAAAAGCTCAAAATTTCAATTTTGAAAAGAAGGGGATAATTCTCACTACCAATAAAGCATATCAAACCGAAATTTTTACCAAGTAAATGGCAAACGCTCGGGAATATGTGGGCAAAATTTGAGCGAAATCGGTGCAGGGTAACGTGGTGAAATTTGCAATCAAAATCCACCATGAGAAATAAATCACCCTGTACAATGCTGCTCTACTGTTGCGCTTTAAAACTCTGTTGCTGCAACAACTGTCTCCTGTGGAATTAGCCATCTTTCTCTGCAATTAACCAACAGCCAAACTGCCTGCCTGCCTACAGCCATGGATCTATTAGCGCTCAAGCTTATTCTGACTGGTGTCATGATTCTGTTGGTGGTGGTTTTCGGACTGTTGCCGATAAAAGTCCTCAAACTTCTGCGAAAGAAAGCGGCGCGCAGTGATAGCGTCATCTTAAAGAAGAAAGGAGAGGAGGCAGGAGAACGGGAAGGGTTAAAGGACCATGAGGCGCCGCTCCCGCGTTGGCCCTCCTTAACCCTTAGCCTGTTGAGCTGCTTCTCTGGCGGCGTTTTCTTGTCTACTTGCTTCCTACATTTACTGCCTGAAGTAAAGTGACGTTGGTTTACTCTCCAGTGGATAAGGTAGGGGGAGCTTCATAAAGTATGTACGTCACGCAAAAATTCATCCGTCGTCACCCCCTATGTCACGCTTTTTTTGGTAATTACCCCCCTAGTATGTATGCTTATGTACATTGAGTGACAGATCGTCACGCTAGCGTCATATTTGCCGCAATCCCCTATTTTTGCTTCACGTACTTTATGAAACTCCCCTAGGTGTACGTAGGTGCCGTGGGGTAAATAAAATTCGGACGGGAAAAATTTCACTGCTGTATTATATCTCCGCTGTTGCTCATGAGCTGATGGCGCCAAAAAACTTTCCATTATATATTTCTAGAGCTTCGAAATTACCCCACAGGCCCACAGTAATCCGGCTGAACCGAATATACTCTGGCCAGTAGGAGTTGGCACTTGGACTCAAGTCGTCCTGCGTAGTTTGCATGTACTTCTGCTAAATAGGAGTACACGAAGCGTGGACAGAAATCCGCATTTGTGAATCTATTTTACGCAACGCGCCTTGAGTCCGAGTGCCAACTCCTGTTGGCCAGACTATAGCTCGTTTGAAAGAGGAGAATTCGATCCATTGGTCGCTGAGATGAGATATGAAGCTCTGAAACTCTTATCAGGTGGCCGGATTACCCATGACCGGGTTTACCCCATAGTACCCTCAATTGGTTTTTAGGTTATCGAAAATTTCGACCAATTACGTCGCGAGTACGGCTGGTCATTCGACTATCCGATGGCGGAATTAATCTGCTGTTCGGGTTTCTTCCTGGTGTGGCTGATAGAGGAGCTCGTGGTGGCTTTTTTCCTCACCGGAGTACACGGCGCGGGTCATTCGCACGGACCTTCTGCCAGCACCCCTTTAAAGGCGTCGCCTTCCGCCAAGCAGCCTTTAAAGGGAACGTCGCCCAATAAGCCACCTATCGGAAGTGGCAGTGCCAGGAATGCGAGGCTGGAAAACGGCCATGAGACATATAGACGAAGAGAGGCGGGAAAAGAGGAGAAAGGTCCTGAGGATGAAAATAACAGCGAAAACGAGGAGGAAGAGGAGGACCAATCAGCGACGGACGCTGTGGTACGAGCGGAAATCGATCGCCAGCAACAGCGACACCTGGCGGCCGAAACTTCTTCCGCCTCTCAGAAGAAGAAAACGCAGCCGCTCAGCATCGTTAACCCATCCGCCACTTCCGCGCGTGCCATACTAGGCGTTAACTCCTCCTCTGCCCCCACTACCACCAGTGCCTTAACCCACTCTTCCACGTCTGACTCAGACGCCAGTACGCAGGTGACTTCCTTTTCCGCTGCAATGCCACCCGTTGTATCTTCTTCCGGGTTAAAAACTCCTGCCACAGCAGCTTCCGTCGATACCAAGAATGCATTAGAGGAGGAGAGAGAGTCGCTGCTGCCTACCTCTACGCATTCCAGTCCCGGGCCTGTAGTCGTCTTTAAAGGGCGGATGTGGCACAGGTGTTACCAGAAGTGAAGGTGGGGATTTATGAACTTCTTGAAATTTCTTTTTGCCCTTACGGCCTCGGCCGTAAGGGCTACCACATTAGGTTGCCTTAATCATACGGGTATAGGGACCCTACGTAGTATGCTGTAGGATAGGGTTACGTACTGTGTAGGTATAGGACAAATTTCAAATTCTCAATTTGGCGATCCTACGTATGTGGCGGCGATACACCCCATGATGAAGTTTCGTTGACGTTTTAGAGAACCTAAAGTTTCTTTGACGTTTAGAAGTTTTAGGTGTTCTTGAAAATTAGGGAAAAATTTGGGCGGCCCCAGGTTCGAATCTCACACCGGCTCCCCATAGGAGTAGAAGACGAAAGCTCTATCGCCTACACCATCGCGACGAACTGGGCAAAAGACGAAAACACAGAATAAGTAGTTGAGCTCAGAGGGACTAATTTGCATGCAAGGCGAAGAGAAAAAACATGTGGTCTGGGGAGTAATTTGCATAGGAAATGTCGACAGTAGAGCCAAAAATAATTTACATGAAAAGAACAGTGTGTTAAACAGTGGAATTTGCATACGAAAAATAAAAATGCGACGAAAATTGAGACATGTCACAGACTAGAGTTATTTTGTGCTTTTGCTCTGTTGCTGAGCGGCGGCGCTATTGCATTGAAGAATCACAGGGGAAAAATTGTGCATAGTCAGTGAGAAAGGAAAGGATTTTCTTCTGAAAGGATCGTATCTTCAACAGCAATTCAAAAGGAGAACTCTCTTTTGGAAGGAGTGCGTGTTCAAGAGCTATTCAACAAAACAATGCGTGGAATACTGTGGATGAAGAACATCTCAAATGGCAGGAGAGAAAAAGCAGGTAATTTTGAAAAGAAGCTCTGCAGCAGATACAGTACTTATAGCTGTACAATAGATTCATTTCTGGATTGTGTGCATTTTGCAATAGCTAAACAGAAACCAAATTATTATGGGAGCATGCATGATTGTTTAGCTACTGCAAGAAACAACGAAAGATTGCCTCATGGGGTGTCAAAAGACAGATCGGGAGCATGCATGATTGTTTAGCTATGTACTGCAAGAAACAATAAAAGATCGCCTCATAAGGCGCCAAAAGACAGATCACCTGTAATGGTGCCAGTAGCATCAATTATGCAAAGATCAGCTTGGCAAACAGAACGATTTCAGCAGTTCAATAGATCACTGCTAGCGTGAAGTATTCATGTCAACGAAACTTTGAGTATAAGCCCGATCTATGTATTAATTCTCTTCTCCTCACTCTACCTGCCACTCTAAGGCCCCGCGTCCTCACCGGATAATGAAAAGGACGGGGAAATCCCCGTCCCGTCGAGAAAGGACGGGGAAATCCCCGTCCCTTTTGCGTCCCTTTTTGTCGAAAAGGACCGCGGAAACTCCTCCAATAAACCCAACAGACAGAAAAAACTTGTGCTGTCAATCAACACGAGCTGTGTTGGTTGGGGCAATAAACGATGGGCGCTGGTCAATAAGTGTGTGTCTGTCTACTCTTTCCTCGCTCGCGCGCCACTAATTAAAGTTAATCCCTTACCTCACATCTTACCGCCTCCCCCTCTTCATGTACTAAAAACTTTGCCCGCGAAGGGGTAATAAAACGGTCCTTTTCGACAAATAGGACTGCAAAAAGGACGGGGATTTCCCCGTTCCTCACAGGGATTTTGGTTATCCGGTGAGGACGCGGGGCTTAAGGCAACTCTCAACCGAAAGTTTTTTGCCAGATTGCTAGTGTGAAGTGTTCATGTCAACGAAACTGTGAATATGTGACCAATATGGTGCTGTGTCCCCTGGTACCATACTTCCGATTTTGCCCACCGTTTTTCTCTGCTTACAAACCTGCTTTACCCATCCACATCTCTGGGGGACCGAAAGGTTTTTCAATCCTGCAACCCTACTTGACCCACGGGCCCGATCTATTACTGTAAACGGGGAAATTTTTGGACGGAGGAAATTTTCGGACAATTCGGACATACAAATTTTTTGTATGTAGGCTACAGTATATTTCCATGTGCTTCGTACATACGTAGTCTACAGTACGTTCATGCGTACATATGTAATACAGTAAATGTCGGTGCGCGTGCATGCACATTGAGGTCAGACATCTGTCCGAAAATTTTCCCATCCGAAAATACAACATCAAAACTCAACTCTCCATTCCGTACCGCACGCATCCTCTTCTACTAACATTTATCAGCCCTTACATACTGCTACTTGTAAGGGCTTCACTCCTGTTTGGCCCTCAGGACAAACGGCTGGTAATCATTAATATCAGCCGCTCAGACAGCATCTCTACTTCCAGAAAACAGCACACCAGGCTCTATGTACTGCTAATTGTAAGGGCTTCACTCCTGTTTGGCCCTCAGGACAAACGGCTGCTAATCATTAATATCTGCCGCTCAGACAGCATCTCCACTTCCAAAAAACAGCACACCAGGCTCTATGTACTGCTAATTGTAAGGGCTTCACTCCTGTTTGGCCCTCGGGACAAACGGCTGCTAATCATTAAGGTCTCAATGCCCTGTTTCGGAGCCAACTTTGAGGCTTCCTCATGGCCGTTGTGTGCAAGATAAAAGTGATCACTTATCATGTAAATATACAACAACCCTTCCTCTACACGTACACCAATCGGGAGCGCCAAAGCTCTTGTATTCGGCGCAGTACGACACGCCGAAGAACGCCCCAAAAACCATGCGATTTGGGTGTTCCGAAGGAACCACTGGGTATTTTTCAACATGCGGCACACCATTCAACGCGTCTTGACGAGAGGAATCGATCGGTACCTGCGGCGACTCTCTACGTTGCCTCTACGCAAAGTTATCCAAGAAAAACGTGTTTGAAAAAGTTATCGTTTCAATCAAGAATAGCGCCACGGAGAGGCCGTTTCAAGAGGCGCTCTATGGCGCGTCAAAGAGATCGTGTAACAAGCTTTCGATCGATATCTTGATCTCCTCTCAACTCGCTTTCGTTGGCTCAGGAGAGCCTGGACCGAATTTATCTAGAAGTCCATGCATAGACAGTTGTCCCTGCATAGTACGAAGACGAGCGCAGAGAGCGCGACTGGAGCGGAAACAGCGAACGGAAAACAAGCAGGCGGATGATCGTATGGTGTCAGGAAGTGAAAACAGCTGGAATTAGATATCACCAGATACTTCACTAGTAGTACAGGAGTCCACGCTCAGAAAAACAGGGCATTGAGACCTTAAGGCAAGGTTTCTGAGTCGTGTGAGAGTCTGACTATAGAAGGCCGGACACCCTCAATATTTCACATTTCCTGTTCGGTTCATAAATAAGTACTACAACACATGGGGAATCGAATGCAAAAAACCGCATCTCAAAATTCGCCCTCGTTGAGGAGTTATAGATGCGCAAACTTTCCTGGACCCATTTTAAGGCGAAAATTACATAAAATGCGTTATTTTTAGGTTCCAGTGGACGCAGCCGGCTGAGATTTTGTACACACATACCCCCTATGGGATTCTACCTGCAGGGAAATTTTTAGCCTTCTAGCCCTCTTCACACTGGAGCTACGGCGTTTTACAGTCAATTTCCATGCAAACTGGGGCTAGATTTTTTTAGGTTATATGCCTATAGCTCATTAGATACAGTACCGGCCGCTCTGAAAATTTTTATCCCTTTAGGTAACCCATTATAGTTTTCGAAAATACAAAAAGAAAAAATTCGATAGTGGTCCGAGAACGAGAACGGTCCTCATGAATAGTGAAAAATTCAGGAAAAATTTTCCCGCCTTTTTCTATTATTCAAGATAAATGAGCAATACCACTGCAGCTTCTTCCTAAAAAATAACCTATCTTATGTAGAATTTGACGTAGATTTCAAAAATAAAATTGGTTTTCCAAAAAAATTTAACCCTTACCCAAAATTCTCATAAATATCTCAAAAATATACTACTTTTGCAAAATTATATGCTAGGGGTTAAATTTTTTTGGAAAACCGATATTATTTTTGAAATCTACATCAAATTCTACATAAGATAGGTTATTTTTTAGGAAGAAGCTGCAGTGGTATTGCTCATTTATCTTGAATAATAGAAAAAGGCGGGAAAATTTTTCCTGAATTTTTCACTATTCATGAGGACCGTTCTCGTTCTCGGACCACTACGGAATTTTTTCTTTTTGTATTTTCGAAAACTATAATGGGTTACCTAAAGGGATAAAAATTTTCAGAGCGGCCGGTACTGTATCTAATGAGCTATAGGCATATAACCTAAAAAAATCTAGCCCCAGTTTGCATAGAAATTGACTGTAAAACGCCATAACTCCAGTGTGAAGAGGGCTAGAAGGCTAAAAATTTCCCTGCAGGTAGGGTCCCATAGGGGATATGTGTGTACAAAATTTCAGCCGGCTGTGTCCACTGGAACCTAAAAATAATGCATTTTATGTAATTTTCGCCTTAAAATGGGTCCAGGAGGGTTTGCGCACCTATAACTCCTCAACGAGGGCGAATTTTGAGATGCGGTTTTTTGCATTCGATTCCCCATGTGTTGTAGTACTTATTTATGAACCGAATAGGAAATGCGAAATTTTGAGGGTGTCCGTGAACAATGCACACACCAGGGAAACCTTGCCTTAATATCAGCCCTTCAGACTCCTCCACTCACACCTAGAATGGTTGCCTTTTTATAAGCTGCTTGTTCGTGCTGAATCAATCCCACCCCTTCCTGTCTCGTTGCGATTTGTTTTTCCCCCTCCTTCACTCTGGCGAAATCTTTGCCGTATCCCCCCTTTAGGCAGGGTGTACCACCCGCCGGAGGTTCAGCTGCCTCAGGAAGACCCGGTTCCCCGCCCCTGTCCGACTCCTGCCCCCTGGCAGAGCTCGCGGAACCCGAGAGATGCGAACTCCCCTCTTGCGAAGGACGGGACGAAGACCCTCCGATCCTGATGCAAAGTCGACCGCACGCGCACAGCCACCCTGTGAGATCCGTGACGCTGCTGATCGCGCTCAGCTTTCACTCCGTGATCGAAGGGATGGCTTTTGGGCTTCAGGGTACCCAGGGAGAGGTTGCTACCCTGTTCCTCAGTCTAATGATTCATAAGTGCGTTGTGGCGTTCAGCGTGGGCCAACAGCTGGCCAGAACGCATGCGCACCAGCTGGTGTGGGTGGTGGTCGGAGTGGTGGTGCTCGCTTTAAAGGGGGAGTTTGGCAAAGCTGGCTTGGTGTGGGATGGCGAGATTGTACTGAACTGAGGAAATAAATTACACAGTTATGTGTGCTCAATTTAGGGTATCTCGTAAAGCGATGCTTGGAAAGTGAGTGACAAATGCGAAGGCAGATTTTCTCTTCTAACTGGAAGTTTATTTGAAGGCAAGCATTCTGAATTTTGGTGTCGAACATTTTGCTCTATTCTGATCCTTGACTTGGAAGGTTATGTAGGGTTCTTTCCTGGGGTACTTGATAGCATGAAAAATCTGTAACCGCTTCTTTTCGCACAACGTACTCTACCCGCTGTACTATCCCCAAAAACCAGCCCTCTATCCATACTACGCTCAAGTTCAATATCCCCATCTCAATTTTGCCAGACTCCCCCTTTAGTGTCCCCGATCGGCGTCGGCTTCGGTCTGGCAGTGGAGGGAGCAGCGGACTCGACCAGCCTGGCCCGTCAGCTAGTGGTCTCCATATTCGAAGGCTTGGCGGTCGGCACCTTCCTCTACGTAACTTTCTTCGAGGTGTTCATTCACGAGCGAGACAACGAGCACAACAATCTGCTCAAGCTGCTCTTTACTGCGCTGGGGTTTTTGCTGATCGGCGCCTTAAGGGCGATGGCTCACGAGCACCCGAAAGGCCACGCGGCCGCTGACCATGATCATAGTCATCCGCATATGACGGACCAAGGCGGAGAAGGTGGGAGTAGGAATCATACTGGTCATGGACATGGTTGAATGCGAACATAAGTATAGTAAATAAAGATACAGATTGATAGTTTGTAGAAGAGTGAGCTAGGATAGTTCGAGAGAAGGAAAAGAATGTTGATTGATATGGATGGATGATAATGATTATGATAATATACGAATACAGTACCAGAATTCGTTTCGTATATTACTAGTGTTGAAACGAAAAGTAAAATAGAATAATTATTATACGTTTATTATACGGCAATTATTCGGGTGATTTGCGGACTCTATGTTCGTTCTATGGATTGTTATTTGTTTGGGTTTGCCATTACGGCACTCATGTCCAGCACGGTGCGGTCGTAGTATTGCCTTTGGAAGTTCAACTTGCACTCAATTATTTCTAATAACTGCAGTGAAAACAATGGAGCAGTATGCACTATGCTAAACAATTTAGTACATAGCATCACTATCACTTGGTACAGTGCAGCAAGGATGGAGTATGGACACTCCGTCATCGTACATACACGTGAAGGTGTGCGTATACAGTACAACCGTACATGTAATGAGCCACTACTACAGTAGTATAGGGGTCTTTAGGGGTACTCTCCATCACACAACTATAGGCCGGATCGGCGCCGGATCCGGATCCACCCGGAGCCGCCCCGGATCCGTCGGAGCCGCCGCAGCCACCGGATTCGCATCCACCGTCGTCGATCCGCAGCCGCCGAATCCGGAGCCGCCGCCGCCGCCGCCGATGGATGCGGATCTGCCGCCGCCGATTTCTGGCATACTTGCGTGATGGAGGGTCCCCGTGCTTGACATTGCAGCACAGTGAGTATTTTCGCATCCACCACCGAGTGTATCCGGCCGGAGCCCTCACTCTTGTTTATGTAAACAAAGTGGAACTGATAAACAAGTGAACTGTCCAGCAATGTAAACAAAGTGGAACTGATAAACAAGTGAACTGTCCAGCACAGGGCCCTCGCTCTTGTTCACATACAGAAAGTGGAACACTGATAAACAAGTGGACTGTCCGGCACAGGGCACTCTGTGCATAACAAACAACTGAGTTGTGTATGACGCTTTAAGGTCTGTCTGCGCGTGCTGTCTGTGATTTTTGGCACCACTCCAAGTTTGACCTCAGCAAAAACGCTGTGTCACGTGATAATTTTGATTATGAAGTACTATATAAACAAGTGGTGATGATTGAAATTTCAGTTTCTTATGATCATGAAGCTGAAAATTTTATGCTTTCTTTGTTATCGTAAATTCTCATCCAGAAACAAATTGCAGAAGCACATGTTAGCTCTTCATCCATCGCAAATATGGAGGAAATCTTCCCCGACTTCAGGCACAAGCACTGACCAGACGAATTCAAATCATTGGTGATGATCAAGAGTTGATCACAGATGGAAGAGAGACATAGACATGCTTTGGACAAGCTAACAATGCCTTTCTGGCATTATACCAATTTCGACACATTGTTTCCCGAGTTAAACCGTCGAGGCATACTGCTGGATGACCACATAAAGATTCTAAATGCACTGGTAACAAAACTGGAAAAAGCTCGCCAACTGGTGGAATTCATGAAATCACGTGGACCAAAATCCTATCATCAATTGTATGATTCAGCAGTTGTTACTGGTCAGGATAAAGAATTACTGATTGCAATAATTACCAACTCATGATTTTTGACACATGGTGAATAAAATTTTTCAAAAATATTATGCTCTATAGTGCAAGAACATTGGGTGTAGCAGTACTGGCAAAGACCCTTACCCGAGTTGAGCACTGCATAGCCATTTGAGCACTGCTTACCCGAGTTGAGCACTGCACTTCATTTGCAGTGAATATTTCTAACACAGGACTGGCTTATCCCTTCATGCGCTAAACACACATGTGTAGCATACACGAACCACACTAGTCTGCTCTGCTTCAGTGAATACCCGAGGTCCACTATAACCTTTTTCAGCTTTATTGCACACTTTCGCACATTTTTGCACACTTTTTTGTGCATTTTTCACACTTTTTGCTATATTTTTGCACTTTTTTGCACGTTTTTGCCTATGTTTTTGCACAACGTTTGACACACCTTTGCATACTTTTTGCAAACTTTTTACACATTTTCTGCATGTGTTTTGCACAATTTTGCATCCGTTTTACACACCTTTGCATACTTTTTGCACACTTTTGTAAACTTTTTCAACTTTTTACACATTTTTGCATACTTTTTTACACATTTTCTGCACATTTTTGCGCGTTTTGCACACTGTTTACACATTTTTGCAATCTTTTACACATTTTTGCGTGTTTTTGCATACTTTTTGCACATTTTTGCATACTTTACACACTTTTTGCACACTATTGAACACTTTTGGTATATTTTTGCATGCTTTGGCACACTTGTTGCATACTTTTTACACATTTGCATACTTTTTTCATGTTTTGTACACTTGTTGCACACGTTTTACATACTTTTTGCAAAGTTTTTGCACATTT
>JASAMW010005110.1:0-21200 GCA_030247985.1 Epsilonema sp. ZAB3_2
AAAAACAAAGGAACGAAAATAAGGCAGTCTATTACCATAGATGAGCAGTTTATTGCAGGCATTCAGCACGTGCCTATGGTGCTTATCACGCGATGCAAGCAGAAAAATGTGAAACAAGAGATGTTTTTATCTGCGTAGTGAAGGGAGCAAAATTTTTTGCAAATTTAACTATATTTTAGCCAAAACGATAAAATTTGAATTTTACATCATTTCGAGCATCAAAGAAAATTTGAGTACAATCTGAGAATTCGAGCATTCCGAGACGCTGTGAGCACACACTGAATTGCTACATATGATTAGCTAGACATAGGAATACTAGCTCATATAACCATACAAGCCAGTGGCTGCATCTATCTAGCTAGCGATCAGTTAACATACAACGCAGGCAGGTCCAGGTACCCTACAGTACATCGGGTTATACCCAGGGATACTACTGGAGGCGGGATTAGCCCAACATATGTATCAATGGGAGAATTGTGGTCTGCGAGCGGAGCGAGCAGAAAATTTTTGCAATTTGAGCCAAAAATATGTGCTAAAACTCCACCCCAAAAAAATTTATAAAGGACCGACATGGAAATAAAGGACTTTTAAAGGACTTAAAGTACCTAAGGTGAAAAAAAAGGACCTCTAAAGGACAAGGATTTAAAGGACCTGTCCGAACCCTGTTGAACTTCGAGTTTTGTTTTGCGTTTCGAGCATTCTCACTTGCTCCCACGCGCGCCAAGTTTTCTCGAACGTGTTCACTCACACGTGGTGAGTTTCAAACTCCCGGTGAATTCACCGGGCTCCCCTATGCTTCACTGCATACTTACGGGAATCCCCGGGGAGTTTTCTCGCTACGCGCGTAGCGCCCTAAAGTAAAACCAGAATTGCTGGGACCCATGCATTATTTATCTCGAGAACTACGCGACGTAGAGCAAAGCGGTCAAAACTTCCACGGATAACGCCTCGCCTCTCTCCAATAAAAAAAAACCGCTTGCGTCTATCTGCTCTCAGTGGTGAGATATCGCCAAATTCCTTCAGTACTAAAATCGCCAAATTGGGCGTGGACCATTGGGCAATTCTAAACCTCGCAAACGCCCGAAAAATCAAAAAGTGGTAGAAATATGCATACGTGATGAAAACAATAAAAATGGGCATCGGGCGTACAGGGTCGTGGGGTGCCGTGGTTTGCGTGGTTTAGCGTCTGCCAAATGGTGACACGATTTCAGTGCTGAAGGAAATCGGCGAGATCTCGACACTGAGAGCAGCTGGAGACAAACGGTTTTTTTATTGGAGAGGCGAGCTGTAGTTATTCGTGGAAGTTTTGACCGCTTTGCTCTACGTCGCGTAGTTCTCGAGATAAATAATGCATGGGTCCCAGCAATTCTGGTTTTACTTTAGTGATTGGAGTCGCGGCTGAAGAACCCCATACATTGTGTGACGTGCCGCGTTGCGTTTGGCGATAGCCGGGCCCCGAAGGGGGGGGGGGGGGGGGGGAGGAGGGAGAAATAGGACGGAATGGGAATCGAACCCGCTAGCCTCGGTCGGACACAGCTGCGGACTTTAGGCACCCCACCAGGGACCGGTCCGGGGACATTTGGCTAAACGCGCCTTACATACTTACTAGTAGAACTATTTTACGTACACTACTGGCCTCGGACGCTATTGCCATACGTACGCACGCAGTACGTAACAACACAGTGCATACCGGACAGTGGAGTCTGAGCTGCCGCTGATGATGACGCGTTCGTCGTACTGGAGACAGAGGACGGAGCCGGTGTGTCCGGTGAGGACTTTGGTGCTCTGCAGCGTGTCCCGATTCCAGATCTTGATCGTGTTGTCGCGCAGACCCGACACGATCTTCTCGTCGTCGTATTGCAAACAGTAGACGCCCTGCACAACACGCAATATTACATCGAATGGACGCTGGCTATATGGGAAAATCCGGCCACCTAAGTTTCAGGGCTTCATATCTCAACAACCAATGGACCAATTAAGACAAGTAGGATATCAATCGATTCCTTGAGCTCTCCTCTTTCAAATGAGCTATCTGTTTCATCGTTTGCTGAAACAGCAAGTTCACAGGCGCTTAGGTGGCCGGGTTTAGCCCACAGTACCCTACATACACAGTTAGCGGTTCGCGGTCACTTCGTTGCGGTTTTTTTCGTTGCGGACATTTCGTTGCGGACCTTTCGTTGCCGCGGTCACTTCGTTGCGAGAACTTTCGTTGCGGTCACTTCGTTGAGGTTTTTTTCGTTGCGGACATTTCGTTGCGGCCGTTTTCTGGTCATTTGGTTGCGAGAACTTTCGTTGCTGGTCATTTCGTTGCGAGATTTACCTAAGCCTAAGCCTAAGCCTGCAACGAAATGAACGGCAACGAAAGTACTCGCAACGAAATGACCAGAGAATGGCCGCAACGAAATGTCCGCAACGAAAAAAACCGCAACGAAGTGACCGCAACGAAAGTTCTCACTACCAAGTGACCGCGGCAACGAAAGGTCCGCAACGAAATGTCCGCAACGAAGTGACCGGCTACCAAGTGACCGTATCCCCAGTTAGCAGTAGCCGTACCTTGCTGGCTTCTGAATGGCAGTTGATGCGTTGTAGGACGTGTCTGCCGCACTTCCAGTTGTTCTCGATGGTCTCTATGTCGCGTACGATCTGCGGATAGAGGGAGCGATAGAAGGAGTGCTGCGTTTTCGCGTCGATGCCCGTCTCCGACAGTCGCTCCTTCGTCTTGAACAGAAACTGCTTCCTGCAACAACAACAGGGGAAATTGTGTGAGTGAGGTCATCCGGGTGTGTAGTCGAATGGTGAAGGCGCTCGCCTGGTACGCGAGAGGTCCAGGGTTCGATTCCCTGCTGGTACATCTGGCCAAATTTTCCTTCTGGATTATGCCACGCAATTGTCTTTCTTTGTGTCCAGTCAATCTTCGTCCTGTTACGTACTGCGTACGTACTACGGCGATAGCGTCCGAGGTCAGTAGAGTGTACGTAAAACTAGTTTTGGGGATCTACGGCGAGTTTAGTCTCTGTCCCTGGGCCGGCATGGTGTGCCTAAGTCCACTGTGACCGAGGGCAGCGGGTTCGATTCCCGTTCGGTCGTATTTCTCTCCCCCTTTTCGGGGCCCGGCTATCGCCATACGGAAGGAGACACGTCACACAATGCAGGGTACTGTGGAGTAAACCCGGACACCTCTCATCACAGCAACCATGCGACCGATATTGAGACCAGTATTCTACCATTTCATTCCTTGAGAACCCTCCTCTTTCAAATGAGCTACCATATTCATCATTTGCTGAAGCGGCACAAATTTAGAATAGCTCAGGTGTTCGGTGTCCGGGTTTACCCCATACTACCCTACATACGTACCATCCTCTTTTCTCCGACAAGCCTCGCCACAGAGTATCCGATTTGACTTTGCGCTCGATCAGTTTCTTCCACAGCCAGCCGTCCGCCGTCACCCGCCGCCACTCCTTGCACACCAACTCCGCGTGACACAGCGCCTTCGCGTCCAGGTACATCAGCACGCGCTCCGCCAAGTGAGAAAGACCGCGGGCTGCAACAGAAAAAGAGCAACTTCGATGTTGAACACAATAGTGCACGTGGGGTCATTTGGGGCCATCCCAACCAATTTCCAATGGACACCAGGTCAAAAGAGCAACCCGGGATAATTTGGGGCCACCCATCATTCCCAATTTCCAATAGATAACTGGTAATAAGAGCAACCATGGGGATAATTTGGGGCCACCCATCATTCCCAATTTCCAATAGATTAACTGGTAATAAGAGCAACCATAGGGATAATTTGGGGCCACCCATCATTTCCAAATTCCAATAGATAACTGGTAATAAGAGCAACCATGGGGATAATTTGGGGCCACCCATCATTCTCAATTTCCAATAGATAACTAGTCAAAAGGGCAACCGCGATATTGATCACAATAGTGCGGGGTAATCTGGGCCTTGTGGCTACCCGAAGGAAATCAATTTCCAATCTGGTCCTAACTATAGTACAAATTATAATTCTAGGACCCATGTATTATTTATCTCGAGAACTACGCGACGTAGAGCAAAGCGGTCAAAACTTCCACGGATAACTTTAGCTCGCCTCTCCAATAAAAAAAACCGTTTGTCTCCAGCTGCTCTGTGTGTCGAGATCTCGCCAAATTCCTTCAGCACTGAAATCGTGTCACCTTTCGGCAGACGCTAAACCACGCAAACCACGACACCCTACGACCCTGTACGCCCGATGCGCATTTTCATCGTCTTCATCACGTATGCTTATTTCTGCCATTTTGATTTTTCGGGAGTTTGCGAGGTTTAGAATTGCCCAATGGTCCACGCCCGATTTGGCGATTTTAGTACTGAAGAAATTTGGCGAGATCTCGACACACAGAGCAGCTGGAGACAAACGGTTTTTTTTATTGGAGAGGCGAGCTAAAGTTATCCGTGGAAGTTTGACCGCTTTGCTCTACGTCGCGTAGTTCTCGAGATAAATAATACATGGGTCCTAGAATTATAATTTGTACTTTAAGGACTTGTGCGACGTACTAGGTCCCGGTTCAGCGTAAAATAGAATTGCTGGTTTGTCTGCAGCAAAAAAATCTTAACTCTATATTACGCCGGACCAGGACCTAGCACTGAAGTCGCACAAGTCCACAGTTAGGACCACGTCTAATAGAAAATTGGTGATCGACCAGAAATTTCAGCGCAAGGCGTGGATAGAACAAACAGAGTATGGTACCAACCTGGCAACAGGGATATGAAGTCTCTTTGTAGCATGGGCTTGAGATAGGCGTTGATTTGCCCATGCTGAAAGTGGTGCATCTGAGCCAAGAGACACTTGACAAAATCGATCTGATCCGATTCTGACCAATCAGCGAACATCTGCAAAAGAAAGTGGCACGTGACCACCCTGTGTGCTACCAAAACCTAAACCTTGTTATTGACATGTAATGCAATAGGGTACTGTGGGGTAAACCCGGACACGGGGGTAAACCTGGACACCTATATATTATATCCAGCAACCATACGACCGATTGAGACAAGTATTCTACCAATCGATTCCTTGAACACTCCTCTTTCAAACGAGCTACCATGTTCATCATTTGCTGAAGCGGCAAGTTCAGAAAATACCCCATAGTACCCTATAGTACCCTATTCTATTCTACCCTATTCTACCCCATAGTACCCTATTCTAATGTCAATGAGCACGTGTGCATGAGCACAATCAGTCAGCACGTGTGCAGCGCTCACAAGATACATCCATACCATAGATACACTTCTTATGGACCAGTTGCGTTATCGCGATGGGGTTTGTCGATAACGACCCCGCGGTATTTAGTAGAAGTTTAGGTAGATGCCGACGGGGAGTTCAGTTCAACTGTGCAGCCATCTACGAGTGGAAAAGGAGCGAGTGAAGAGAAGAACTGACAAGAAATACATCGACCACCCCGCAGGCACCGACCGATTCAAACTTTCATTATTACCGCGAGATCATTATCGACCAAACCGATCGCGACAACGCAACTGATCCATACAGCATTCACAAAAAAAACGGTGGACGGTGGCTACGTCTATACTACGCCCAAGATTGTGGATACATACGTGACTGTGCGTAGTATTTGCGAGTTGCAGTAACGCGATTGGGTTGATCGATAGCAACCCCGCGGTATTTAGTGAAAGTTTGGATCGGTGTCTGCGGGGTCGTCGACGTCATTTGTTGTCAATTTTTCTTTTCACTCGTTCCTTTTCCGCTCCCAGATGATTGAACAAGGTCGGTCGACGACCCCGAAAGCACCGATCCAGACTTTCACTAAATTCCGCGGGGTCGCTATTGGCCAACCCAATCGTGTTACTGCAACTCGTCCATAGGCATGGCTACCGTTAACCGTCTCGTTTCTTTATACGAATCGGGCATATTACCGTCAAACAGGGGTCCCGTTCTTGCAGATAGGCTTCTGAAAACGGCTTCTCCCTCTCGCGTAACGACATATTCGCCAGCATTTGAGCAGTAGACGGCGCCTACAACACACACGCGACACATAAAGTAGGCCTTTTACACCTCTGATACACCCTGTCCCGATGGCAGAGTGGCTTACGGGCGAGGGTTCTCCGGAACATCCTGGCGACGGCAGCGGTTCGAATCCTATGTCCATCCCGTCCACCTCAATGCCTGCGTCGTTCTCCAAAAATGCTTGATTATCCATCATTATTGACCTGTTGTACGCAACTCTTCGACAGATGCGAGACAATACAGCTGCTTGTTTCGTGCAAAAACGGATGGAGTTGCTGCCGATATGGAATCAGCTGAGGTTCTTGAAGAAGTATTGGGGTTTCCTTCACTTCTGGAAAGGCAACGAGACTTGATTTCAATATGATGACATGACAGATTCTGCCATTTCCTCCGTGGCTCGCATTCACGAAAATTTTGTTCCGCGGCGAAAGAAAGAAAGAAAAGAAAAGAAAAAAGGTCGTCGTACTTAGCGACCTATTCCAAGCAAATTTGAAATGGTTTTACACTTATTCGACATAAACGCAATATTCTTTATACTACGGTATTTTACGCGCACATTTGAATTTTTTCATAGAAAAAGCGCGCACAATCTCTTTTCACCTGACGTAGTGCAATGCAAACACAATTGACAAAAGTGAAAAAAACTAATTTGGGGTGACACTATTTTGTCATTGTTCACACAGACAGACACAGTCTTTTCGGTCTTCTGCCTTTTGATATTGCTAAATCTGCGCTCTTTTCTTGCCAAAAAAACCTGGCAACGTGGCTTTTCTTTCTCCCTCTCTCTCGCTGTCAATTCAAGCGATACTTATGCCAGCAATTATCTTCTGATAACCCAACCACGAATCACGCTAAACAAACCATAAAATGAACACAGCATGAAATTGCTGCAAGCTAGGCGGCACGTACTTGGCTTGGTGGCATTGGTGTGCAAGTACGTACAGTATGTACGTACATACATATAAGTATAAAATAGTATTTGAAGGCTCATGCATCTCCGATTTTATTGCCCCTTCAATAACCCAACGCAATATTGCGAACATATTTCACGTGCTCAGATAAAATGGACGTGAACGTGACGCGAATATGTAAACACGACAAGAAGCCTTGGTGCTCATACTGCTCGTGCTCATACTGTAAAGGTCGGTGTATAGCCCGATACCGTGTATTGCCCGATCCCGTGTATAGCCCGCCCAATTTGGCTTATATTGCACTTTTGGCTCGTATATTGCCCGATATCGGGCAATGCAAAGAACTGCGTTCACAAGGCCTTATTTGCCCCATTACAAGCCAGAACACCACGGAATGTGTGGCCCGTAGCTGAAAATAAGTTGACAATGGCATGCAACATTATTATTAGCAGTTTGATCATCGTTGTTGGAATCTGAGATCGGTCTGGCATGTGAAAATATACCGATTACTGCCTCGCAAGGCAGCTTTGAGAACGATCAGTATACATAAGCGGAATCCATAAGAGAATTAGGGTGAAAATTAGGGTGAAAATAGCGCAAAAATGAGCAGACGGTAAATAGTCCCTTGTATAGCCCGAGCTTTTGTATTGCCCGATCCCGTGTATAGCCCGCCCAAATTGGCTGATCTTGTTTGTATTGCCCTGCAGGGCTATACACCGACCTTTACTGTATATCAATTCACTTGCTTCCACATGCCCCGCAACTTTTCCATTTTTGCTTCTTTCCTTCCACTTCCACCAGCTCGTTCGCGTTCGGTTCAGTAGTTTTTCCAAAAAGAACTATCGATTTGCGCTTTCTATAATTCGCATATTGCATGCTTCTTTCTTCCTTGCTTTTACGTACTCTGAGTAAGAGAGAGACAGTGCGAACAAGCTTGCATGATGTGCGTTAGTGCTTGTACCGTATACGTAACGTACTTTGCTTATATACTAGTACGCAAAAGCGAGTTCGACTGCCCTGTCTACCAGTAGCTTCTGCTTGTTAGCTACGTACGTATGTACGTTAGATACGTGCGTATATCTATTTGCCAAAGCCGAGAAAGTGAACACTTTCTGGTTTCCGGGCAAGCTTCCGTCGTGACTTTGTATTCGGTACCAAACCTATCCCCTATGTTATGTACTGTAACCTACCGAATAAGGCTAGGGTTAGCTACTGTAGCCTTATCGTTGCTATGTCTGTTTTATTGGGCTGTAATTGCACTTTGGGTTTTGCCACAAATATTGGCGTGATAAACAGTCACAGCTGTTCAAGCACAAAATCTTTTTCGCTGTTTGAGCGTAATTTCCGGCCACAAATGGTCTCCGAAATAGGCTCTGCTGCGTTTGGAGGCCCGTGTGGTGCGAAAACGTTTTGGCTAAATGCCCTCCTGAAGAACATAATAAAATAAGCAGAATTTACGTACTCTGTGGGTTTTGAAAGTTCTACTTCTCACGTTGCGTGAGTTATTAGCTGCGGGTCCTTTTACAGACAGCTGCTTGTCACTCATAAACTTGTCAGAAAACTTTCTTCTCCAACGCTGTATTGTGAACCCGTTTGGCATTAGCGCATTTTGAACTTTGCTCTGCAGCCATAAAGGTACGTACTGTACGTATGCAGTTTCTTACTTTAAAACGTTTTTAAAGAAGCAGCTTTTGACTTCCTGCGACCTTGGGTGTTCGCATTTCAGTTCCGTCTGCTGCCTGCAGGGGAGGAATTTTTAGCTTTTTCCGTCTATCTGCTTCCGCGTTTTAGTTTGAGAATATTTAAAACTTGATACAGTAAAAGACTCTGACTGTCTTGCTGGCTATACCGAGGTACATTTTTAACGGTTTCGAAACTTTTTGGGTTTGTTTCAACGTACATAGAGGTAGAGAGAGAGAGAGTGGCAAATGTGACCGATCAGTGGCTGTCAGTGGCAGATAGGTTTTGACAAGCAATATTTTTTTGTCAGTTCCGGTTTTCTCCTAGAATAGATACATAGAAATAAGTAACAAGCTCTCTGGAGAATTTTTGCGCAAGTATCGTACGTGTACGTACGTACTCTTTTATGTTCTTCCTTTATCGGATGTCTTTTTTCTTGTTCGAACATCATATATCTTCAACGCTCGTTTCAAATTTCAAATATGTATTGCAAGCTTTCTTTTCTCAGCTGTGTATGTTGAAAAAGCCGCTTTCTCTCTGCCCACTCCTATACAATCTTTTCTTTTCGTCTATACGCCCACGAGCAAAAGATCCAATTTAATTTGGCTCCTCCTTTTTAGCCAATAATTACTAGGCGCCGTACGCAAAGCACCAACATTTTGCGCTTCATGTTTCTCTTGCTCAGACTGTTATCTTTCGTATCAGCTAGGGCTTAGCACAGAGGTTCCTGCTTTATCTGAAAAGCCTACTGACGTGTGCGCTAAGCTTTTTTTATTGCCGAGCAAGCACCTCGTTACAGTGCCTTTGTTATTGCCGCCAAACCGACTGCGCGCCTCGCGCTCTCTAATGCGACATCAGCATCATTTTGGCATTAAAAATTGACGGCGCACAAAAAAGTTTAGGTATTGACCTATTGAGCCAATAAGATCAAGAATCTAATGTACAGTATATATTCGGGTGGTTTGAGATTGGTAAAGGTATGTAAGATGAACGTAATATACCTAGTACCTAGTACTCTTCCGTATTGAGTGAATCCAGAAAGGTAAATTTGCCAGATGTGCCAGGGAATCGATCGAACCCTGCTGAACTTCTCACGTTCCAGACGAGCCCCCTCCCCTACCATTAGTACTACACACTTGGATGACCTCAGTCACACAATGTGTGGAAGACAACTGTAAACAGTGAGCGGAAAGGGACCAAAATTTCGCTAATATTTTTGTGAGTTATTGCCGAAGTCCGTTATCTCTTTGTTTGCGTTTTCCACCGGAGGTTGCGGAGCGTCATATCCGCTTCCTTTCTTTCCGCGGCTTGAAACAAGATAAACGACCTTGAGCGGGTGATTGCGATCTATTTTGTCACTGTAATGCCTGGTTCATTGGCTAGCTGCTTCTACTCAGTAGTTCTATAAAATCCGTGTCTGTCAAGTTTCAACCTTTATAGGTAGAGCCACTATTTATGTAGCTTGGGACAGCTAGCTGCCTGCCTATCTTGTTTTTTATTTTTTGCAGCTCATATACAGTGTTTAGAAGTGCTTGTACTGTACATAACATGTTACATCTGTCAATCTGCTGCCAACTTTTGCTCTTTCTAGCCTCCTCCTGCTTTTCTGCAACACCGATCAACTTTGCATAAATATCAAAGCAGCGGCCGCCGTTAAACTCTGCTACTGCTGCCCAAAACAATAACTTTATGCCGTAATAGGGCCTACCTTACCTACCTACATACTGTACGTAGGTACGTACCACACAAAAGTGGTCATGGACTCCTACGACCGAGAGGATGTGTCTCGTGAAGTGATCAAGTGTGTGGTAGTGGGGGATTCTGCGGTGGGGAAAACGCGACTGATTTGCGCGCGTGCTTGCGGCCAACAGAAGTTGGACATTCAGCAATTGATCACGGTTCATACGCCCACCGTGTGGGCTATCGATCGATACAGGAATCACAGAGAGGTGAGAGATGGAATCGCCGATATGATTACCGTATTGATTGATTAGGCGACAGACACAACTGCCAACAACGACTTGCCGATAATTGCACTTTGCTTTTTTTGCGCAGATTTTGGAGAAATCTTTTCAAGTTGTGGACGACGTGCCGGTGTCTCTTCGCCTCTGGGATACATTCGGAGAGCATCATAATGATCGCAGATTTGCTTACGGAAGGTTGGTATTAGTGATGTTTTAGCCGGGCCATTTTTGATTTTAGTTTAGTCTTAGTATTAGTACTAAAGCTCAACTTGATTTTAGTCTTAGTCTTAGTACTAAAAAGTCAAACTTGCTTTAGTACTAAAACATTTTAGTTTTAGTCTTAGCCGGACATACTAGTAGAGATATGAGCCAAATTCCTGAACAATCACTTCTTGTATAGCTTCTGGAACATGCTCATAATGCATGACTCATTGATTTGGTCACTTTTTGTAACGCTCACATTGACTCTAAATCAAAATATGCAGAAATCGACCACTGCAATATTGGAGTTTGGTAATTTTTGCTGTTTTTTCAGTTGTGGCTACTGTAAAAAGATGCTCAAATTAGTGCCCGGCTAAAGACTGAAACTGATTTTAGCCAGGCTTCAATTTTAGTTTTAGTCATAGTCACCTGACTTGATTTTAGTCTTAGTTTTAGTCTTAGTACTAAAGCTCAAACTTGCTTTAGTACTAAAACATTTTAGTCTTAGTCTTAGTACTAAAACATCACTAGTTGGTATGCATGCGTCATATGGTACGTATACGTACGTACGTACGTATACAGAACAGTACGTACGTACGATGTAGCCTTCGTAGTACTTGTATTTACCGGAGGGGATAACCCAACCGACACATGATATCACCATAAGTATGCGTATTTTGTGTGATGCGTGATGATTATTGATGGATTTGATCGTGTGGGAATGCGGTATGTGTAACGTCTTTGTACTGTTACAGAACTATGTGTGTTCTCTTGCAGATCGGATGTGGTATTGCTGTGTTTTTCCGTCATGAATTCCGCGTCTCTGAAGCATGCGCGAACTCTCTGGTATCCGGAGATCAAGCGAATGTGTCCGGGGGTACCGATCGTCCTGGTGGGATGCAAGAACGATCTCAGACACCTCTGCCATCAGCCGACGTTTCAGAAAATCTCCGCCGAACGACGGCCTTTTGGAAGGTGGGTATCCATTTTTGATCCACTCTCGTCTTGCCTTTAAAAAATTACTGGGTGGTCGTATCGCGAGCTATAGCCGACCCATCTTTTTTTCGGTGCGTTTTTGAGATCGGTGCCGGCGGGGTCGTCGACTTCCTTTAGTCATTTGAGCGGAGACGACTAAACGACGTCAACCCCCGCCAACACCGGATCTAAAAGCGCACTGAAAAAAAGAATGCCGCAACTCGCGACCACTAAAGTTCATACATTTTAGTTGAAGTACATAACTTATTTATGTACTACGATACTGTATGTTTTTAAAATGTCTTGTCGCGCGCGTTTCTTGCAGACCAATCCTGCCCAAAGATATCGTCTATCCCGACCAAGGCCGTATGGTAGCCAAGGAGATTTCGGACGCTCCCTACTACGAGACCAGTGTACTCACGCCGTTCGGCATCGACGAACTCTTCTGTAACGTCATTCGCGCAGCTCTCTGCCGCCGCAGACAGGTACCCCACTGTTGTACTGTGAAGTGTGAACGTACAGAACGTACGAACTCTACGTACTACATACAATGCATAGTACTATACGTAGAAACATGGCAACGGTACATACTACTAGTAGGTAGTGGGTCCGTGGTCTGTCTGTCTGTCGACCTCAGGTTTCGTTTGCGGCAGCTAAAGTGGCTCGTTCATACTATTGAAAGAAAATGCGTGTAGCATAGCGTACATTACATATAGGTACTGTACGCCCTTCGCATCCATGGCTTTGCGTGTCGATTCACATTCCACGTACGTACTGCGTCCAGCGCATACATGTCTCTGATATGAATGAGCAATAAACCGCGATTAGCCTCTGTTTGGTTTTAGATTCGCTTTTGGATCAACACCCTTGATTTCGTCCGCTTTCCCCAGATGCAAGCGCCATTTCGACCGCCGCGTCCCCATCCCCCACCATTCCAACTGGCAGCCAGCGTTCACCGCTCCAACTTGTTGCGCGCAACCAATTCCCTTTTAACGAGCACCAGCTGCAGCACCGCTGCATCCTCTTCATTGTCCTTCGCAGACTGCATCCTGGAATTCTGCAGCGCAGAAACGGGGAATTTCCTCATGGATTTTCGAGCTCACCGCCTCCTGTTGGCCGCATCCAGTCCTCTGTTCCATCAGCTCTTGGTGTGCACGCGTGAAAACTGCCAGTTTTGCAGTATCAGCGCCATTAAAGACCACCGGGATAATGGAGTCCTGACCAATAGCGAAGAAGGGGGAGATGCAGCCGCAGCTGCAGATGACGAAGATGATGAACGAGCGCCTCTCTTGCCTGCCAAACACGTACATGATGACACCTCGTCCATAAACTCCGTAGTAGTTGATCTCAACGCAGTCGCCCAACGACAACGACCACAAATTTCTTCAACGTCTGGATCTCACTCAGCGACTTGCATCGTTCGTCAGCGGCAGCTCGACTGTTTTAAAAGCAGTGTCGCGCAATTTCCCATTGAAGCAGAACTCAGTTTGCTGAAAGAGCAGGACAACGCAGCAACGGGAAACGGTGGTAGCAGAAGTATCCTCAACATTTCCTTGAGATTGCCAAACCTTCCAACCAATCTTACGCATACGCGGGAAGCCTTGCGAGCGCTCATGGTATTCTTGTACACAGGAGAGTTGGCTCACAAGCTGTGTTCGGAAGTGAAAACAGCGCTGAGATCACTGGCCAAACAGCTGCAACTGGGCCTACTGGAACAAGCCATCAGCGCAGATTACATGCAGGAAATTCTGAGACGGGACTTTCTGCAGCAGAGAAACCAGCGTTTGCTGGAGTTGGCCATTGATCACGGATTATTCTTGGGTAAAGTACCAACCTACAGTATGTATGTACAGTAGGGTACTGTGGGGTAAACCCGGACACATGAGCTTTTCTGAACTTGCCGCTTCAGCAAATGATGAACCAGATAGCTCGTTTGAAAGAGGAGGGTTCAAGAAAACGATTGATGTACAATTTATCTCAATCGGTCTGTTGGTTGTGGAGATGTTCAGCCCAGAAGCTTATTTTCATGTGTACATTACAGATGTGGAGTTTAAGCTGGATTCAGGTGACCGTATGAAAGGTAGTCGTTTCCTGCTGGCGACTCAGTGCGAAATGATGGCTGCCATGTTTTCACATCAGTTCAAAGAAGGACGAACTTCTCAGGTACTGAAAGCACATGAGGCTCACACATACTTTGGACGATCCGGTACAGGAAAAAACTCGTGCTTCGCTTTTCAGGTCCAACTGCCTGGATTGTCCATCGAAGTCATGAGATTGCTTCTCACCTTTCTGTACACAGACGACGCAAAATTGGACACTACGCAACCGAATACACCATTCCCTTTTCACGATGCTTTGGATTGCTTAGAGATTGCAAACAGGTACGTACAGTATGTAGGTATGTAGTGTACAATGAGATGGCCATTGAAAAATCCGGCCACCTAAGTTTCAGGTCTCAATGGTACGTACGTACGTAATCGATTCCTTGAATTGATTCTCTTTCAAATGAGCTGTATTTGTTTCCATCATGATCATACACTGCTGAAATTGTGATTGGTTCCATTATACGCTGAAAGAGCAAGAAGTTTACAGGAGCATGATGGCCGGGTGTACCCAATAGTGGGTAGCGATCCCTATTTTAAACGTCGTAAGTTGGATCAAAATGTGGGAATAAATAAATTTTGTTTGCTTGACAGGCTCTGTCTTCCTCGCCTGTTAACGCTTGTTGAACAGTCAGTCATCGAGGAATTCAGACGCCTCATTCACCAAACTCAAGACGAAGGAGCGGTAGTCGAAGAAACACTGCACATACTGGAACCCGCCCAGGTAACAAAGTACATAAATGTACGTATCTTATCGTCAGATAAAAATTTTAAGGAGGACTGTTGCAAAACCAGAGCTATACTCTCCAACTGCCATTATGCGTTTTCCAGATGTGCAACGCGGGCCAGCTCGCTGCTTGGTGTTTGCATTACCTGAGCTGCAATTACAATCGGGCCTGCAAACAGCTGCCAAAAGTTGTCAAACAGATGGCCAGTCAGAACCAGGAGTACTTGGCGCGCAATCGTTGGCCACAAATATGGTACAAAAAACCGTGGGGTAGGTCTACTATGTGGGGTAAACCTGGTCATTTTAAATTCCTCTCCTCTGGATGGTCGCCGCAACCAAAATGCGACCCCCGTCGGTCGACAGAATAATTGACAGTGTCCAAAACGCCATCAGTTGTTCACTGGTAGCTTTTGGGAAGTTGTTGGAAAAAATGCGACCAAAATGCGATCGCACGGGATACAAATGCGGTACGTAGTAGTGCGATACTACCTATGCTTAATGCGATGACATTTGGTCGCCCTACATAGGTCGCATTTTGGTCGCGGCGGGCGACCATCGAAGTAGAGAAGGGGTAAACGATGAGCCAAGTAGCTCTTCTAATTTGTTCGCAATTACTGTACGTATACAACGTTTTCACAGGTATTTGAAAGAAAACGACTGGTACGAGAAAAGCTCGAGGGAACTGCAGAAAGAGTTGGATGCATTCAAGGCGGGTGCAAGATCCAGCAGCTACAAGCGACCTCGAACTCGCTCCGGTTGTCTCTGCTTCTCCGCCAAGCCCAAGCACAGCAGAAGACCCTACTCAGAAAATGGCTGATATTGATACTGTACGTAATTGCTCCGTTATTAGTGCGCTACACACGTGGTGAGTAAGCTCACTGTGAGTTTCAAGTTTGAGTTTTGTTTTGCGTGTTAAGCATTCTCAATCTCACTTGCTCCCAAGCGCGAAATTTTTCTCACGTGTTCACATGTCGGTGAGTTTCAAACTCCCGATGAACTCACCCGGCCTCCTTATGCTTCATCGCAAATTCTATGCTTTACGAATTCCCTGGGAGTTTGATTCACCACGTGTGTGGCGCACTAATTGATTTCATTCAATTACCGTATTTACCTGTGCATAGCCCCGGGGCTATGCAAAAATTGAGAGGTCCTATATGGGGCTATGCATAGGGGGGGGGGGGGGGGGGCTATGCATGGGACATTTTTTGTTTTTGGGAGGTGCGCAGAGGCATATTTTTTGGGCCAAAAGCGCGTGTTTTAGGGCATAATTGAGATCAAAACAGGGTTATTCTAGTACAGGCCCCAATAGCTTGGTGTGGGAGTGCCTATGGGTAACTTATGACCAGCTTATATAGGTAGCTTCAGGTACTACTCTACAGTACATATGAAATGGCTATGCATAGGGGGGGGGGGGGGTGGGTATGCATGGGTAATTTTTTATTTTTTGCCAATATGGGGCTATGCATAGGGGGGGGGGGGGGGCTATGCATAGGGGGGGGGGGGGGGGGGGGCTATGCACAGGTAAATACGGTATTGTGCCGCCTCGTCAAAAGCGCTGGCACTCTCGTATTCGGTAGCTCATATAACATACAGTGCGTACAGTAAATAAATTGTTGTACAACTACTTATGTATGTACATAAATGAGGCTACGCTTTCACGAACTTTGTTGAATAACTTTATATTTTATTCCGCAATCATTACTTGGGCATAGAAACAGTGGTATTGTACAACTTTGCAGAGTTGGCAGTTACGTACATGATGAAGAAATTTGGGCGAAAATCGATATCCTCTCGGCCATTGTCCATCACTTGCATATTCTCGCTACTTCGCTGATACTAAACTTTTCGGTCGCCGATCGTTTCCACAGATCACGCAATTAGTAGTACGCACACAAATAGTACGTTGGTCAAAATTGAGCGTGCGTGCGTACGTAATTTGAAAGCTAAAGGCGATGTTGGGCAAGTTTTGTGCTACGTTTCTCATAAATAAAAAACATGACGTAGTTTGTGTCCTCCCACAAAGTGACCACGACCAAGATTAGAAAGGCGACTACTAAGTTTCGCGCGGAGCCCAATCGATAGAGGGCCACGCGCCTACTGCCAACTCTGTAAAGTTAGACAATACCACATCACATATTGCATACGTAGCCGATCCTTAATCGCATAAATTACAGCTGCTGATAGTAGTTCGTGTACTCAGAAGATGGTTCCATCCACGTACCACCATAACTACCAGCCGACAAATTTGCTGCGGCTCTCGTCCCCTCTGTTTGTTTTTCACACTCCGCTGTCCTGTCCACAGTTGTTGTTGTCGTTTCGTCGCGTTTCGTCTCCTCCTTTTCAACTCCATGCCTGTTCTTCTTGTGCAAGCGGATGTAGCCGCTCTGCGCTGACGCGTAGCCACAGATGTCGCATTTGTACGGTCGTTCTCCAGTGTGCGTACGCATGTGAGTCCGCAAGTGCCCAGCCCGATAGAACTGCTTCTCACACACGGAGCAGGTGAACGGCTTATCGCCCGTGTGCTTGCGCACGTGATAGGGTAAGCTGGGGCAATTCCGACCCACCGACAACGGGTGGGGTTAAACACATACCGCAACACGGCGTCATTGTTGTTTTAAAAAAAGTCGCCCAGCAGTTGTCAGGTTGTTGTCCATTTGTTGACAACAAATTACGCCAACAAACCGACAACAAAATGACAATCCCCAAAGATTCGTCGTCAACAAACGGATAACAAACCGACAACACTTGGGGGACTTGTTTTTGACATAAAAATGATAATTTGGTGCAGTAGGTGTTAAACCGGGCACCATTTGGTATTTGTGGCCAACACTACTGGTGCCGCGTTCACCATACGTTCGTAAATCCGTCCGTCCGTATGGTTGACCCGTATACGGGTTGATGTTGATGGACAGGGGTTTACGGACGTATGGTGATTGGACGGTAAACGCGGCATGGGTCGTAGTTTTTTGCATCGGAGTTTAGTTTACCCATTCGTTTCTCCGATGGCCGTATTTGCCCCCGCCTACCCGTAAACCATCTGTCGACGCTCGCGGAACTTCTCGTCGCAGTAGCAGCACTTGAACGGCAGTTCACCCGTATGCTTCCGTTGGTGAATGCGCAGCTGGGTGATGGTTATGAAGGCGCGCGCGCAGGACTCGCACTTAAACCTCCTCGGGCGCCCCCCGCCGTGCATCGCCTGCACGTGCACTTTCAAGCTGCTGCGCTGACTGCAGCGATAGGCGCGAGGTGTTTGAAGTTACTGGGCTGAGCGCTGGGAGGTGTACGGTAATATTATCTATTTTGCGCAGGCGCATGGGCGGACTTAGGCTGATGCCTCGTTCACCAGACGTTCGTAAATGCGTAAACGTCAAAGTCAAACGTCCCGAATATTAGTAGAGAAGCTTTAGGCTGATTAGGGTACGGGGAAACCGCACCGAAAACCCCATCAAAGCCTACATTCACCAACAGACGTCAGCACAATAATCCTTAACTCTCCTCTTTCTGAGCTACCTGTTCATCATTTGCTAAGCGGCGTTCAGAAACTTTCCGGGTTTACCCCACAGCCCCAGGACCGCTCACATAGTCCCCGCACAACACCAACCACCCCCACCCCCCCCCCCCCCTGCAAACAACCATGTACTCCTAGATACGCTTTACGGACGTTTGGTGACGACGAGGCATGAGGCCTAGAGTACCTCTCTGCATCCACTAGCTAAGCCTAGCCCGCCCATGCGCCTGCTCAAAATAGATATTGCTGTCGTTCACCGCCCAGCGCCCAGTGTGAACTTCAAACACCTCGATAGGCGCACTGGTCGCAGTGATGCGGCTTTTCGCCAGTGTGCACGAGTCGGTGCCTCCTCAAGTAGTCGGGTCGGTGGAAGCACTTGGAGCAGAATTCGCACTTGTACGGCTTGCGCAGCGCGTGTAACGACATGTGCACGGCCAGATGCTTCCGGTACACTCCGCACAGTAGGAGACAGGGTAACGTGGGGCAAATCCGGCGCCGCGTCCAGCACCATTCCCCCCAAAACCAATTTCGCAGACCGAAATAGCAGGGCAAATTTTTTCATGCGAAAAGGTATCTATCTATGTAGTAATGCCGTGTTAAGATATGCGACGAACGCAGACGTACAAAGCGAGCAATCGTGCCGCAATAGCACGTGGATAGCCACCACCTCTTTCGGGTGTGCGTCCCACTCGCTTATCTGACCGTGGAATAGGCCATATGTACGTACACATCGACATGAATCGCTTTAATAACGCTTATTATGGTGGAAAAAATCAATAGCTCCCCTTAAGTACTGAATCTGTCTCCCTACAAACTGGTTCTGTCCGCTCATGCAGATATTTACGTAACTTCTTTGACTGACCACTGTCAGGCCACCACCGCATAGTGTATTGAGTCATGCATAGCCCGTTTCTTCCACAATGCATTTACCACTCACACTCAGTAGGCGACAGAACATTTTTGGATACGAATTTAGGATACGATTTGGATTCCCCTACTTTTATGTATGTATGTGCATACACTGTATGTGCAGACTTTTATGTACTGTATGTGCACTTCGCTTGTTTCCTGTTTCTTGGTGACTTCATGTCTTTCTAGCGAGAATCTCGGGTGGGTATAAGTGTGGCAATACTAAACTAGTCCCTACTAACGTCACCATCATGGACACAGCCGAGCGCCCTCGTCTTTGGCCCCCCTCTTATTCTCAAAGTGATCCATGTCGATCTATACATTACTGTACAAAACAAAACCTAACCAAACCTTCCCAAATATGGCAGGACGGACGCAGCCAAGAATGACCCGACTAGCCCCAGGTTACCCTGCTAAACACCGGTTGTTTCGCTCCGCAATCTGCGTCAACTTCCCCACTTTCTTCTTTTGCGCTAGCGGAACAATTTCGTCCAACTTTCCGACAGCTTTCAACTTCAGCTCCCTTCTTTCTTGATTCCACCTTTCCTTTTCCTCGGCCTCTATGCGTTTCCTCTTCTCCTTCGCCGTACTATCTTCATATTCCTTCCAGGTAAACACCGTCTTCAATCTTGGTACCGATACCGAATCGTCTCCTCTACTTGTCTTTGCCATTTTCTTCTTGGAACTCTTTGCGATCCTCTTCTTAGAGCTGATGCTGTATCTATTCAACTGTTCGTTTTGGCCAGGTCTTGCTACGGGTTTTAAAAATATCAGCGGTTCATAGCCACGAGCTCCGTCTTCCTTTCTTCTGCTGGCAAAAGAAGGGTTTATTCCAGGCTTTACACAGCCCACCATTCCATTATCCACTGCCTGTGCACGTTTTGTCATCAGTTCAACTGCAGCAGTGCCCAAGCCAGCTGATTGGTCAATCTGATTGGTAACCGGCTTTATTTCCACTATCTCTTGCTTGACTGCTACCGTAGACGGCACCCCGCCTCGTTTCTTGTTCTGATTGGTCGATTCTATCGGTTGACCAATTGGCAACTCGCCAACTGAACGCTGATTCGCTGGCACCGTAGCCGACCGACCAACCAGCCATTTCCTGTTCTGATTGGTCGATTCCATCGGCTGACCACTTGGCAACTCGCCAAATGAACGCTGATTGGCCGTTTCCATACGCCGACCAATAACTGGGCGCTGCGGCTTGCTCACGGGTCGCAAACCATAAACCGATGACGGCTGCATCTTATTTCTCAGATGCGATCGATGCAGTAACACCAAACGCCGTTTCAAGCTGGGAGGATGCTGAGTTTTTCTGGCGGAGAAGTCAGCCAATAGTTCCCACATGGTCTGCAAAGCATCCATTTCTTCCTCGCTCATACCATTGACCTGCTCCAACTCTGTAAGCTGGGAGATCCACAGCAGTACGGAGCCCATCAAGTCGAAACTCTGACGTTTTATGGGCGCCAAACGCTGAAATCAAATTTATGCCTGCATCGAGTAACCGCACCATCCCGCCAATGTTGTCAACAAGTAGCTGTACTGTTGTCAGTTTGTCATTTCCGCAACAAGCTGACAACCAAGTGACATTTCCCATATATTCGCTGTCAAAAACCGACAACAGCTCAGCTACTTGTTGACAAATGACGGACTGGTGCGGTTTGTCAAGGTTGACGTGCACGTGAAACATCAACGTCACGGGTTTATCAATCTCCAAACAGCGCAGAGAGATATTGGACAAACACATGAAATGATAGCGAGGGGTAACTTAGGCCATCTCATCTTATTTTCCGTTGGGAATGCAATACAACAGAGAGATTGGTATCAAAATGATCCTTTCATTGGCCGCTCAGTTCAGCTTTCCTGACTCGATCATGCTCAAGAAGATAAGGTGTGGCTCTTAGTTATCACCCCTGGCCCAAATTACCCAGCACTGTGCGGAAGACTACTGGTGAGAAAAGATCATGCCCGCATTGCGCGGAATAGTACACTTTTTCCATTCGCGTGGATGTGGTAGTACGTATACTCTAGCTAGTAAGAGTTCGCTATGGCACTCAAGGCGGGATGCGTAAAACAGATTCACAAATGCGGATTTCTGTCCGTGCTTCGTGCACTCCTACTTTTAGCAGAAGTATGTACGCGCATAAACAGGACGACTTGAGTCCCATATAGCGAACTCACTCTGGCCAGACTATAACCATACATACCTTACGTTCTGCGCA
>JASAMW010005112.1:0-12553 GCA_030247985.1 Epsilonema sp. ZAB3_2
GGTGGATGCGACACTGTGCTACAATGTCAGGCACGGGGACCCTCCATCACACAAGTATGCCAGAAATCGGCGGCGGATCCACATCCATCGGCGGCGGCGGCGGCGGCTGCGGATCCGTCGGCGGCGGCGGCGGCTACGAATCCGACGGGTGCGGATCGGCGGCGGCTGTGGATCCGACGGCTGCGGATCCGGCGGCTCCGACGGATCCGGGGCGGCTCCGGGTGGATCCGGATCCGGCGCCGATCCGCCCTATAGTTGTGTGGTGGAGAGTACCCCTAAAGCACACCTTACTACTCATGGATGGAGCATGCCTAAAGGCTTTCATGCTTCCTTCCTACTTTCCAGCCTTTATGGATGGCCCATGTACTACAGTACTGTACTATTTTGTCCAGCAGGACAATTCGCGCTGGTCTTGTTTACGTACAGGGTAGTACATACATATATACGAATCCAATCTACGTATGTGTAGGCCTACATGGCATGGCACACACAAGTACGTACATGCATACATCGCATCGCATCGCATCTCACTTTATTCGGATAGCCCTAGGACCGAGCCGAAACCACCTGTACTCGCATCAGAATGTAGCACATAAATAGTACATAAGTACATACTACGTACTACAAGACACGATGGGTTATTCTTGGGCCTGACCCTATACCTACCTAAAACAAAATACATAGCGACAATAGAACTATAAATTTGCATAAATAAGGGTATCAAAGCATAAGGGATGATTCACAAATTACGTCAGGTGGTAGGGGAGGGGGGGCATAGACACTAGAATGGGGGAGGACGACCGCCTCACAATACAGGTTTTCCAACGTGGTCTGACCATACACATACAATAATACTGACAAAAATGATTCAACGTCCACATTTTTACACACTCATAGCCACTACACTTTTCGACTAAGTGAAACCAAGTTATAAGCACGCACACTGGTCAAAAGGCTTGCACACAATGACAAAAAGCACTGGAAATACACCGGAAGTCATACTCAACGTCCCTACACACACATCCCTACCCACATATAGCGGTGAACACTAAAAGTCGTCACAGGCGTCATTCGTCACGTCGTCACGCATCACTCGTCACGGCGTCAATCGTCACCGTCACAAGCGTCATTCGTCACGGCGTCAAGCGTCACCGTCACAGGCGTCATTCGTCACACGGCGTCACAACAGTAAAATACGTCACTCCCAGAAAGGAGTAGTAGTGGGAGCGAAGTCTGTATTAGTAGTTTTACTTGTATTAAATTTAGTACTCATTTCAGGACATAATACTACTGCTTGACATTATTTAGTTCGGTATTGTTATGGGGCTACCACTGTTACGTACTTCGTGATTTATATACGTAGAGCGGCATGTCCATTGTATACTCGTGATAGTTCGTCTTTATGTCGATCTATTGGTATGGTGGGTTTGACATCGTCGCGCATTTTGCGAAAGAAAAAGACTCAGACTCAGACGCGCTAAAGAAATGACCAACAGATGCGGTAACAAAAATGGCTTCTGATTCTGAACCATATAATCAGTACGTACAGTACGTATGTACATATGTACGTCCAAGCACAAGATTATTTCAAACGCACACTACACGTCCATAGCACAGACAGTCCAACGCAAGCAGTACAGTACATATGACTAAATGAAAATCAATTCGGTTATTCATTCCTCCCAACCTAACTGGGTATTGAGAAACGTTTTGTGGATGTCCAGGAGGGTCAACTGTTCGTCGATCTGCAGGTTTTGTGAAAAGAAACTCTTTGGATAGCGACCCATGACACACCGGTAGGTGGCGCACACAGGCACATTGGCACTGACTCGTTTCCCGTCGCGTAACGTCCATGGCTCCTTCTCATGGATCACAAGGATATCCTCAGGTGAGGAGTCCACATCCGAAAATGGCTTCTACAATATAACAGCAGCCAGTGACTACTTTTATTCGCAGATGATTAGCTCCACCATAAGTACGTAAAAATTGCATGTACCATACATAGTATTGCGCCTACCTTGCAGTACATGCAAGCCGAAAATTTCGACTTGTGCTGTGCCAATCAGGATTCCCAGTTGCACCTTTCTGCAGCCTCTGGCTGACATACTCGACGCCATCGAAAAAGAAGCTTCGATTGTCAGCAGAGCTCTTCTTATATGATCCCAAGCAGTCTGATCTTACGTCTTTCGGATGGTGCAGCGAGGAAACTTTGATGAAGTAGGTTGCGTTGCCTGTTGCTGTAGCATATCCTGTTGGAACGGTTTCTCCTAGGAGATGCGACGGAATACGTTTTGGTCTAAGCAGCAGCTTGGCTACATCAGTAAAGCTTAAGGTCTCAATGCCCTGTTTTTCTAAGCGTGGACGCCTGTACTACTAGTGAAGTATCTGGTGATATCTAATTCCAGCTGTTTTCACTTCCTGACACCATACGATCATCCGTCTGCTTGTTTTCCGTTCGCTGTTTCCGCTCCAGTCGCGCTCTCTGCGCTCGTCTTCGTACTATGCAGGGACAACTGTCTATGCATGGACTTCTGGATAAATTCGGTCCAGGTCTCTCCTGAGCCAACGAAAGCGAGTTGAGAGGAGATCTAGGTATCGATCGAAAGCTTTTTACACGATCTCTTTGACGCGCCATAGAGCGCCTCTTGAAAGGGCCTCTCCGTGGCGCTATTCTTGATTGAAACGATAACTTTTTCAAACACGTTTTTCTTGAATAACTTTGCGTACAGGCAACGTAGAGAGGCGCCGCAGGTACCGATCGATTCCTCTCGTCAAGACGCGTTGAATGGTGTGCCGCATGTTAAAAATTACCCAGCGGTTCCTTCGGAACACCCAAATCGCATGGTTTTTGGGGCGTTCTTCGGCGTTTCGTACTGCGCCGAATACAAGAGCTTTGGCGCTGCCGTCTGGTGTACGTGTAGAGGAAGGGTTGTTCTATATTTACGTGATAAGTGATCACTTTTATCTTCCACACAACGGCTACGAGGAAGCCTCAAAGTTGGCTCCGAAACAGGGCATTGAGACCTTAACGCTTCATGTTTGTAGACAGGAGGGTCACACTTTGGATCGCGTACCTCTGCCTCTTCTTCCTCTCTCCCATCCGACGGCTCATCTTTCACTCTTACCACGGACTGTGCTGACTTGGAAGGCCCAGGACCATCTAGCTCGGAAAGAATAGAGCGACTGCAGTCTTTCTTGTTTTCCGGTGAAAATGGTTGGCGCTTGTCTGTTCGTTCATGATCTGGAGTTTTCGGATAATTTCTCTTCCAGCTATGAGCGTGTGCAACATTATTTTCGTCACTGAAAATGGAACAAAGTTTGAAAACACTCGAATCACGAATCACCGTTCGCCTCCTTGTGGGAGAAAACAAAGGCTTTTACGCCATAAGACAAGTTACCGTACTCTTCTTCAGTGAGATCAATTGTTTCAATTTCTTGGTCTCCATGACTGGCAGTTGAAATGGGCTCCTTCTTGATTGTCTGTTTCTGGCTCATACTGCTCTTGCCAGCTGACCAAGTTTGATGATGATCAGAATACCTGGCTCATACTGTACTTGCCAGCTGACCAAGTTTGATGATGATTAGAATAGGTATAATAATGCTTGATAACACTTGCTGCTGAGCGAGCTACTACTATATAATATTTTTGCACTGATTATTTTCGACGAGTTGTGGACGTGACGCGTGACGCCTACCGCCTACTGTATCTGTGACGAATTGTAGTGTAGTGACGCCTAAGCTGTGACGAATTGTAGTGTGGTGACGCCTAATCTGTGACGAATTGTAGTGTAGTGACGCCTCATTTGTGACGCGTGACGCCATGTGACGCGTGACGATGTGACGACTTTTAGTGTTCACCCATATAGCACAAGCGCGATTATTTTTTCTGACTTTTCAGCTTCAAAAGTTTAGAAGATAATATAAGCAAAAATATATAATTCTTGTTAGGGGAAGAATGGCGGACGTAGTGAAAAGAAACGAAGCAATCCCTGACTAGTTTTGGCCCCAATAAATTGGATATTACGAAACCTTTTTATTGGATATCCAATTAATTGGATATCCAATTTATTGAACAGAGAATCCCCAATAAATTGGATATAAAAGGTTTCGTAATATCCAATTTGTTGGGGCCAAAACTAGTCAGGGATTGCTTCGTTTCTTTTCACTACGTCCGCCATTCTTCCCTAACAAGAATTATATATTTTGATATAAGTAAGTAAGATAATAAGATAATAATTTCATAGATAATTTTAAGTAAGATAATAATTTCCACCAGACATTTGCCTCATTCACCCAAAGGACCCCCTCGAGCTTGTTCATTGTAAACTTGCCAAGCAGGATGTAGCACTGAAATGCTGGCTGGCCTTGGAACTCTTGCAATCTCTTGAAGCAATATCTGCAATTAGAAATTGGTGTCACCCCCAGGGAAAATAATTGACAGATCTCATAGGGCTTTACACTGTGGGATGTAAATCAATGGACCATTAGTTTAGTACACTATACACATTTGCGAGAAAAGTCCCAGGGAAACATACCCACCATATCAAGAGTGCGATTCTGAAAGAATCGAAGTACTTTATATGGCCAGTTGTGCTATGCTAGCTTTTTCGCTGATGATTTTTAATGTCAGTCTTTCCATCCCTCTGTGGGTGGGTTATACATGAAACTTTACAGTACGTATGTATTCTTGGTACAAAAAGTGTCATACCTTGCCAAGAGGAGCTACTATCAGGTAGCTTAGCAGAGTACTGGCTGGCGTTCCTTCCTCCGTTTGGCCAAGAAATTCCCCTCTGGCTGCAGAAAACTGTGAGCCATGCGATACATACACTTCGTCGCAGCAGAGGATAAGATTTTCTCCCACGGCGCCATCTTTTCTGCCCGCTTGACTAAGTAGCTCCTGTCGAGGGCAGGAGAGCCGCCACCAACACCAACTACCAGTTTGCGGAGCGCTTCCTTCCCCGGTAGAGTGAGCACGCCTTGCGCCCTCAGCTCTTCATAAGCCTTAATAATAAGAATTGAAACAGTACGCAGTGTATTTACCATATGCAGTAAGAGCAGTGCTTGGTCGCGAGGCGACGCCTCTGTATTAACCTTGATTTTCAGTGCAACTTTGATCGGAAGTCGGCGCGAAGGACGGCACGGAAAGAAACAAACAAGCGAAAAATACGACAGCGCCGACTTTTTTTGCCTCGACTACCGATCAAACTTGCACTGAAAATTCAGGTTAATTTGGAGGGGTCGCCTCGCGACCCAACACCGTCGCTTATTGCATATGGTCAATAGACGTGGGCACGGTTTTGAGGGTGGGGTCTCTCAGTGGGGGTATGCATGAGATCAAAAGTGGGGGGAGGGGGTGTTGTGTACACCCCACCAAAAAAATTTAGGAGGGGGAATGTTACTTTTCTTTTTTCCTGGGGGTACGGGTGGGGGTGCGTTCAACATACCCCCCTCACCCCCAGGCCCACGTCTGCACAGTGTAATGCATAATGACATATGGCCAGTATAAGTTCGCTATGGCATTCAAGGCTTGTTGCATAAAATAGATTCAAAAAAGCGGATTTCGGTGCATGCTGCATGTAGGGTACTGTGGGGTAAACCCGGACACCTAGTATATCTCAGTAACCATGTGACCGATTGAGACAATATTTTACCAATCGATTCCTTGAACTCTCCTCTTTCAAATCAGCTAACTATGTTCGTCATTTGCTGAAGCTACAAGTTCAGAAAAGTGTAGGTGTCCGGGTTTACCCCATAGTACCCTACTCCTATTCATCAGAAGTATATGCAAACTGCACAGGCAAACTTGAGTGCCATAGCGACCTCTCTCTGGCCAGACTATAGTAAGTAATAGATCCAGCACAGAAGACTCTCGCTGAACAGACTATACTACAGTCATTATCAGCTGGAAACTAACATACACTAGAAATATCTCGCCAACGAAGACGTCCTGAAAGAATATGTCAACAACGCCACGGCTAATTTTCAGCAGGCAATCCAAATCAAAAAGCCGTTTGCGTCTATCTGCTCTCAGTGTCGAGATCTCGCCGATTTCCTTCAGTACTGAAATCGGCGAAATCGGCGTGGACATTGGGCAAAGCTCGCAAGGCTCGCAAACGCCCGAAAAATCAAAAGTGTCAGAAATATGCATACGTGATGTAAAACGATAAAAATACACAACGGGCGTACAGGGTCGTGGGGTGTCGTGGTTGCGTGGTTTAGCATTGCCAAATGTTGACGCAATTTCAGTACATAAGGAAATCGGCTATATCTCGCCACTGAGAGCAGATAGACGCAAGCGGTTTTTTTGATTTGGATTGCCTGCTGAAAATTAGCCGTGGCGTTGTTGACAGATTCTTTTAGGAAGTCTTCGTTGGCGAGATATTTTTAGTGTATGCTAGTTCCAGCTGATAACGACTGTAGTAGCATATACAATACGTTACGTATTATGTACTAGGGCATGAAGTTCAAGTTTTCTTACTCTGCGGCTGTAGGCGGCTATGACGTAGGAGAGAACTAAAGTCTCTGGTGAGTTTCTTCGGACTCCACAGCTTCGTTTTCGGAGCCTCTTCCTCCACACGGCTCAGTTTCTTCTTCCATGCAGTCCTGATAGGCCCCGGTGGCGGAAACAAATAAGAGAATTTTTTCCTCTCCTCCGCCGGCTGGCTATCATATCCATTGTGACATCCAAACACGCTGCACCTGCGAGGCATTTTTCTTCGTCACTGCTCCTCCATTACCCAATTTGCTACTAGAATTTGGCACTAGAATCGAGGAAAGAAAGAGAATCCGCAGAAAATTCTGGAATATTTGAATCGAAAGGGTTGCCAAGTCATCTGCAGCATGTCTCCAAAACAACCGTAATAACAAAGCAGGAGAAGGAGAAAACGTCAGCATAGACACTACAATTGTATGTAGGACACAATACAACGAAGCCAGTCGGACCAAAGAGGTCCATTTGTAACTTTGGCCATTTCACAATGACACAAACATGGACGTAAAACCCAGCTCAATATTGCAATAAGGTTGGCAACTCTACGTCTCAAGTTTTTCAAAAAGTAGTCGTCTCGTGGCAAATTATGTTCTCGTCTCGTGGCAAATTATTTTACAAAATATGAGCAAGACCACGATGGAAATTCTGTACTGTGAGGCGGTCGTCCTCCCCCATTCTAGTGTCTATGGTCGAACCTTACTGAGCGCTAGGTGACATGGACTACTGAATAGGTGCGGCATAGACTACTGAATAAGTACTAGGTGCTGGGTGCTGCGTAGACTGCTTAAAACGGGCTTAGGCTTAGGCTGAGGCTGAGGCTTAGGTTGAGGCTTAGGCTTAGGCTGAGGCTTAGGCTTAGGGTTGGATGAAGAGGTGTAGGCCTCAGCCTAAGCCTCAACCTAAGCCTCAGCCTAAGCCTCAGCCTAAGCCTTAGCCTAAGCCTAAGCCAGTGCTCTATGCCGCACTTATTCAGTAGTCTATGCCGCACCTATTCAGTAGTCCATGTCACCTAGCGCTCAGTAAGGTTCGACTCTATATTGAAGTGGCCGGTCCGTCACAGTAGGTGCCCGTATTGAGCAGTCTACGCAGCACCCAGCACCTAGCACCCAGCACCCAGGCAATTCCAACGGGTAGCACGGTCTTGATCGTCCCACTGACTATACCGGGCTTTCTTATAGCGAAAAGATATGCAAATCATGCAGTAAGAAAACAAACCGAAGAGAGAGAGAGAGAGAGAAGAGAGAGCTCCCGCTCCCGCTCAGCTCACTACGTTTTCGCCTTGCGGAGTAGGCACACGCACAGCTGCAATTTCAGGTGGGGCCTTCGTTATCAGCCCTAAACAAAAGGATAGGACAAGCTTGTGCTTGTTTTCATGTCATCTGCGTCTCAACGAGACGCTCGTCAGCTGATTCGCAATCCTTATTGATTGTTGATGCTGTTGGCTCGCTCGCATCAGACGTCATTCACTATCATGCCGTTGTATGAATTTACATTCATTTTACGGTCATTGCCAAAGGTAACTGAGTATAAACGTATGTGTAAATGTGAGTCTACCAACTATTTTCTTGCTGCAATACGTATGGTTGCGCGTTACACTATGTACGTATGTACTATAATAGTCAAGAGTACATAATGTATACCAACACATACGTACGTGGTTGACTGACTTTGACTTCAATATATGTAAAAAAACGCCGATTTGCTTTTAGGCGTCGCTGGTTGACTTGGTGAAATCATGCGGGAGCCATATGCTCAATCAAGGCGCTGTAGTGACACAGTTGGAAAGCCTTGGTCATCGAGATCTTCCCTTTCGCATGAGGAAAATATTACCAAAAGACGAATATACTGGAAGGTGAGTCCTGCTCATGCTCCATTCCTGAAAACAGGTTACCAGTCGCTGTTTTTCGGGACGTGGTCGGGTGGATGCCTGCCCCTTTGTCCGAAAGTCAGCATTTGTCGGAATATTAGAACTGCGCAATTTTGTGCTGATGTAATCGACGAAAGGCTGACTTTGGCAACGTCACCGCCAGAAACGTTTGTGACCCATTCACTCACATGGAGAAATACGCTGGGCGTACGCTTGCCTTCCAAGGAGAATCAAGCCATTACGTGCACTGGCCCAAAGAACGGAAGGAAATGCGATCGGCGTACGCCCAGCGTATCCTTGGGCTTGGCTACCCATGCCTTTAGTGCCATGGACAAGCCGAGCGTACGCAAGTGTGCGTGTCTGCTCTGGTGTGAATGAGCCTTGAAGCCAGGTTGACAAAGCCATGCTATTGGATGGTTGTTCTGTTTTCAGCTATTTCCTGTTTCATTGCTATCTGCCGGTGGCGAAGTTGGCAAATGTGCTGGACGAATTCAGTAGAATTCAGGACATTCTGCGTTGCAACGTTGTCAAGGTGCCAACTGCTCGAGAGCAGACTCTTCCTCCGTGTACGCTGCCAGAAGAGCTGAAGCCGCCGCCTGCTCGTCCCTCTGTCATGGAACTGAGAGGAAAACAGAAACTGGCTCCGTTCGCCAGAGTCAGAGCTTTCCAAGCTGCACAAACGGCTTACCGAATGATACCAAAATCATTTACTATTCGCTCTCACAGAAGATAGGACGACACACTGGTACTAAAATACTCTGTTGGAAGACTCTGTTGGAAGCGTATTGGCAACCAGGAAAGAATACTGTCATGGCTGTCCAATGTCCATAATACTATCACACATCGCTTTCGCGTGTACGTATTCGAAACGCCTGCTCAGCGTGGCGTCGTCATTTTCGCTGTGGGATACGCGTTGGTTTGTTCTCGTTGGTTAGCGAGAGTTCTGCTGGAGAACACTTCCATATCACTGTCTTCTTCTGTATCACTGAGCTGAGAGGAGGTCTTGGGTAATACTGGCTTGTATGCATAGCCATTTTCCGACTTTGCCTCGTTCTGCCTGCCACTTCTAGCACTGAGTCTGTGGAAGAATACGAAGGCCAGGGCCACAATTATCGCACCAACACTTGCTCCCACGGCTGAAAGGCACGGCACATTACATACAAACACATACGTAATCTACATACGTGCAGGTAGGTGGTGGGTGGGTGGGTGGTGGTGGGTAGGTGGGGCAAAACCGACGATGAGGAAAATCCGCCCACCTATGGCGCTTTTACCCCATTCAAAACATGGCATTCAAAAATGTATCGTCGGAAACTTCTGCCTCTGTTTCTTCGTTCATAGCCGTAACGTGACAACCTAGGTCTGTTACACTCGGGTCAGGCACTCATGGGCAATTTTGCCCCACGCTACCCTACATACGCTTCAAACACGCAAGCCCGACAGCTCGCTATGGAGTATTGTATTGGCCTGTCTGATTTCAGCACTGTTTTGCTCAGCTCTCATCTTTATGGCTTACTGATGAGTATGTTCCTGGATGTGGTGAGCCTGAGCAGTTGTGCTTGTTCGCCTTGCAAATGATCAAGTGGTGGTGCTGCCTTCTTGAGTAGGCGAAGTACATTGACTTCCGATCCGTTGTTTGGCGCCGGACGAAGGTGCAAAAGTAGACAGGTCAAGCTGTAAATATCCACCAAGTGCAGACTTTCAGGAGCCGATCGGCCAGCCAAGAACGAGGGTCCTTTGGCTATGAACATCGGCCACATCTCCTTATCCTCGTTGTCATAGCCGTGCCCAGCCACAAAGTTAGGAGGAGAAGGGGGTGGAGTGGCCAGCAGCTGAACTCCCAAGTTCGCAACTACCACTATCTCTGTCACCCTGTTCGTATGCGAATAGTGCCAGTGTTCCGGAATCTCAGCCTATACATGTACAGTACATAGGTACAATACCAGCTAGCTATGTACTAGTATACATACGAACACAACGTATGCATGTAGGTACGTACGTAATAATAACAACTAAATTTTCGTTCCACGTACGAAGCAAGCACAGGTCTTACCTTTCGATAAACTGTCAAGTTTCCCTTGCCAATATCACGCAAGTAAGTTACAGCTTCGTCCTCTTTTCCTACAAACAGGTCGTCGTTGGTAGGGTGTGCGAAAAACCGACATACAGTACGTAACTTCAGCCAAGAATGTCGCTTACCAGGAAGAGGTTCAATGAGCAAATGGGAATAGTCGAACGATCGTATCAGGAACAGATCGCCTCTGGGCGGAATGTACAGTTTCGTTCGAAAGCGTGTCATCCCATGGTCACTAGTCAAAACAAAATTGACGCCGTTGTCCAGATTTGACTGGCGCAGACCATCCAAAAGTGTTCCCAGGCACTTGTTCAATTCCAGCAGCATTTTATCCAGCTCGTCAGACTCTGGACCATGCCTAAAAGGGTGGAACAGCACTATATTATATGTTTCAGCCATAAGAAACGCCACAGTATAAGCGTTTGTGGTGATAGCTCAGCTACAATGGGGCGAATTTGATCTGGTATGGGCTCTATCAACCTATTTTTGGCTGCGCTTCAAGGCTGAGCAGCTCTTGGCCACCTCCCCTATGACCCACGACTCCCGGCACCACCGACCCTCAAAAAAGTCCTTTTTTTCCCGTTGGACGTAGTAGGGTAGTATGGGGTAAAGTGGACCACCCAACGAGATCTCCAGAACCATAGCCCGAAACCAGGCAAGTAATATACCAAAATATAGGTCTTTTAAAACTGGTTGTAGGGTGCCAAGTACGACCGACTTGCTAAACTTATTTAGAGAGTTATTAGCAATTTTCGGTGGTGGGGTAAAGTGGACCAGGTGGGGGAAAGTGGACCACCCAAGCATTTTTTAAGTTTTTGAGCCTTCCTGACCAGTTCTCAAGTTGCGGCTGGTTGCAGGGGAAAGAGCAGAGACAGGGGAAGGTTGTCCAATGCAGCCGCTCGTTTCTTGCTGGACTAAACTTGGGAAAAATACGCCACTAATGGAAACACATAAGAGTGCCGCTATTGCCACAATACATCCCAGTATGGTGGGGGAAAGTGGACCACCTGAGCATTCGTACACATTTTCAGCCAAGCTGGTCACTTTTCTCATTGCAGATGGAAGCAGGAGGAAAGGGGACAACCAAAAGAGGATTTCCAAATGCAGATACTTGAATAATTAGGCAAAAATATTACTGATGACAAAGCTAGAAAACTACGCGCTATGTTCAGTATGGTGGGGGAAAGTGGACCACCTTCGATTTGAAAATGGATAAAGATTTAGCTAGGAAATAGAAAATATAAAAAAATCGGCAAGAATATAGACCACAACAACTCGAAACTACTTTGCTATGGCCAAGACTACATAAGGGAAGAGAGACTATGCCAGCTAGTATTGGCTTCGTGTTTCATGCTACGGCCGTTTTGGTCCCAATCGGGGGCCCGGGGCCCCCGATCGGGGGCCCCTATAAAATGCATGCAAAAGTAGAGATGTTTTTCTTTTCGTTTTCTTTTCTTTCTTTCTTTTCACACACGGGGCCCCCGATCGGGGGCCCTGGGCCCCCAAACGGGGGCCCCTATCTCAATTTTACGTCGATCTACGGGGGCCCCCGATCGGGGGCCCCGGGCCCCCGATTGGGACCAAAACGGCCGTAGCATGGAACACGAAGCCAATACGAGCTGGCATAGTCTCTCTTCCCTTATGTAGTCTTGCTATGGCTCATTATGGAAGGTTTTTGCAGAGGTGGTCCACTTTCCCCATCCTTCATCACAGTGGAAGGGTGGTCCGTTTTACCCCCTTATGTACTGAAATTGTTTTTTGCTATATCTCCAGTACCAGTGGGGCGATTTGGTTGAAACTTCGCCAGGGGGTAGGGTACCATGCCCCCTTGCCCCCCACATATCGGGTGTTTATTTGTAACATACAGGGTGTTTTTACGCACTGTCCAAAGTTTGACCATTTTCGACCTCCTGCAGAAAAACGTCAACCAGTGAAGTGGATGTTTCAGCAAATAGTGAAGTTAGTACCTCAAAAGAAAGAGGAGAATTCAAGGATCAGAATGGTACCATGGTTGTTGGGGTTTGTCTTGTTCAAAGTGGAGTTATAGCAGTTTGAAGGTTGGGTGGTCCGAATTCCCCGGTGGTCCACTTTACCCCATACTACCCTACCCTATTTATTTACC
>JASAMW010005113.1:0-19207 GCA_030247985.1 Epsilonema sp. ZAB3_2
TGTCCACGTAAACCTCCCTAACGATCCAGCCTTATAACTTCCGTACTGTAATGCCGCGTTTATAACCCCCGGGGGTTAATAAAACGTTAGTGGCCCGAGTAGGGGGGCTGTATACGAGGGGTTATACAAGAGGGGGGGTTATATTCGAGGGCTTTTTCCAAAAGCGCCCGATACGGGGTTTTTTGACCTCCTGAGCTCATTTTTGACCTTATTTGGGGTGTTTTCTGAGGAAATAACCTGATACCTGGTGAAAACTGAAACAAAACATCTCAGAAATTGCCAAAAAGTAACCTTTTCAAGGAGACATAATTTCGTTCGTCGGGTAGAAAGTGTAGGGAAAGCTGTCAGATGCACTGTTTTTGCAGCAAATCGCAGTAAAACAGTGTTTTCTTCACGTTTTCTATGCAAAAAGCATTGATTTTTACTGTCGTGTGGGGGTTGTGGTAGGGGGTTATAAAAGAGGGCCAAATAGCTTAGTGACCGAGTAGGGGGGGTTATATACGAGGGGGGGGTTATATTCGAGGGGGGTTATAAACGCGGCATTACAGTACTACATGAGATACCAAGCTGAAATTTTCTCCCCAGAAACCCAAGAATATGCCATATTTTGTGGCAAAATTTGAGCCAGATAGGTCAAGCAGGGATGAAATTACGAGCTTGCAAAGTTGCGACCACGTTTTTCAACATTTTGAAATCAGTGGTGCCACTATTAAACCTCGACAGCCCCTTGAAGGCAGGCAGCTATGAGCTGAATATCGCCTGTACTTCTCACTCCTTTGTGTTCTGGACTGGATGATGTCCAGCCATTGTTGTTCCGCCATATTACCATGTTGGATGAGTTGCTTGACCATGCTGAGCAGAAGATTTTCATTTCAAAACCACGCTCAGTAAGGAAAATGATAAAAATAGGGTCCAACATTTCAATGCCTGTAACTTCGTTCCTTGGGTTTCTGTGGACAAAATTTCAGCTTGATATCTCCTGTAATACGAAAGTTATAAGGCTGCATCGTTAGGGAGGTTTACGTGGGACACCCTGTACATGCGCACATGCAACAGAAATCAAAAGTTATTGCTTGGTATGCTTTTGTGGGAAGCGGCATCTATCTTTTCGGTTTGAATTGCGCGCCGTTTTCTAAAAGCCTATCAAGCAAGAGAAGAGAGGCAACACGTCTTGTTGTTGATGCCTCTTGTGTGTGTGTTGGTATGTGTTGCGCGTGTGCAGCAGTAAGTGGCTGGCTGGCAAACAGGCGGAAGAGAAGAGAAGCGAAAGAGAGAGAGAGAAGTGCGGGCAGCGGCAGCCAGCCAGGCTGCGGCTTGTGCGGGGCCCCCTTTAATGTGCAGCTAAACGGCCTGTACATTGCGCCCGGTGTCGGATGTACAGCTGGTGAGCTATATTCTATCACCTACTTCTTCCCCATGTACTAAGGTGCAGCTTGGCAGAAAATAGGTTTACTATTTATTTTTTTGCAAGGTACACTACGTTGTAGAGTGCTTATTTGGAAATGTACCTTGGACACCTTTTTTATGGACCAGCAGCCGTTTTCCAAACATATTGAGACTTCCGCATTACGTTGCTGACCAGTTCAAAACTTAACCCCTCCTGTATGCTGAGATATGGCTGCTGGTAGGCCCAAATTGCCCCTCACGTGCCCGCCACTTTTTTCAAAAGTTCTTACCATCATTCTACTCCATTTTCTTCACAGATTTCGATTTGGGGCATGCCCCTTCGATATTTTAGTGAATATGCCATGATATAGTCCAAAAAGAGGTAATTTTGGCTAATTTGATCATTTTCGTCAATTTTTGTGGTGTATTTGTCAAAATTTCGAAGGGGCATGCCCTAATTCGAAATCTGTGAAGAAAATGGAGTAGAATGATGGTAAGAACTTTTGAAAAAAGTGGCGGGCACGTGAGGGGCAATTTGGGCCTACCAGCAGCCATATCTCAGCATACAGGAGGGGTTAAATTTTGAACTGGTCAGCAACGTAATGCGGAAGTCTCAATAGGTTTGGAAAACGGCTGCTGGGTAGCTGGACCATAAAAAAGGTGTCCAAGGTACATTTCCAAAGAAGCACTCTACAACGTAGTGTACCCTGCAAAAAAATAAATAGTAGTTGTACGTTGGAAGTAGCTTATTTTATCGAACTTTTCCATTTATTTTCAAGCTGTACATATTGGTGACACAGGTTGGTGACACAGGCGTAATGTACACCTGTGTAAGCACGAAGGCCAGCAGTAAGCTACCGTAACCCAATGTACAGGTATGCAGGTCACGATTCTTTTGCACTGATATTTATTGTGAAATTCTTTTTCCTCTCTATATTTTATTTGTACAAGCAAGCAAGAATCTTTATTTGGTACAGACAAGGAGCTATAAGTAAAGGAGACGTCACTCCCTCAAATATCGGGCGGAGGCAGTGTCCGGACGTTCGCGTGATTTAGCTTCCGGTTTGCTAAGGTCTGTGGCATGCCATAGAGGCCAAATCAAGCCAAACTATAATAATAGATATACCCAACTTTCTTCGATCTTTTCAATGGTGGGGTCGGCGTTAACCCATCCCCAACTGGTATGGCCAAAAATGGCCATTTTTCAGCTTTTTGGCAAAAGTAGGGTATTTTGCCATCCTCGGCGCAACACGCACAGTGCCAGCCAAATGCTGTCCTTCTCAAATTCCACCACCAAGGGTCCAAGCTTCGCACTGGCGGTGTTAACTCCTTCCCCACCACACTGGCAACCTGAGAAATTGTTGAAAAACTGCCTTTTCAAATGCATTTCTACCCAAATATGCCACCCTAGTGCAGTCAAGCAGAGAAAATTAGAGTACCCTACCCTAGTTTTATGCGTAGATTTCAAAAATGGAACTGGTTTTTCCATTATCCCAGGTTTAAGGCGTGATAAACCCGATTTTTCATGTGTTTCGAATGGAAAAGTTGTTTACCAAATGCAATTTTTTTAAAATCAGCTACCCTGAACTAATTTTATGCGTAGATTTCAAAAATGAGCTTAATTTTTACATTTTTCCATTTTTAAAACCTAATATACCCGATTTTTTACTTGTCTGATCACAAAATGGCACAAAAAGGCCTTAAAAATGGGAAAATTTAAAAATTAAGGTCATTTTTGAAATCTACGCATAAAATTAGGTCAGGGTACCTGATTTTAAAAAAATTGCTTTTGGTACACTTTTCCATTCGAAACACATGAAAAATCGGGTTCAGGCCTTAAACGTGGGATAATGGAAAAACCAGTTTCATTTTTGAAATCTACCATAAAACTAGGGTAGGGTACTCTAATTTTCTCTGCTTGACTGCACTAGGGTGGCATATTTGGGTAGAAATGCATTTGAAAACGCAGTTTTTCAACAATTTTTCAGGTTGCCAGTGTGGTGGGGAAGGCTTAATGGCAGACTCAAACTACCACCAGACGTTTGATGTTACCGTCAGGGCCCGGGTGGTTGTTATGAAGACGCAAGACAAGGAGTATCCATGATCGCTGGTTGATCGCTGGCTGATCGCTGGTTGATCGCTGGTTGATCGCGATCAGCCCGCGATCAACCAGCGATCAGCCAGCGATCAACCAACGATCAGCCAGCGATCAACCAGCGATCAAAACGAATAACGAAATAAAAGCGGAAAACATGGACACTAAATATCGCAACACACTACGCGTCCACAAATAGCGTAAAACATAAGTGATTTGTAAAACTTAGTCATACTGATGTCCTACCATCGAGTAGGAACGAAGTTCCTCTTTTCTAGTTCTATGATCAAGTTCCCATCGGAATAGCGCATGAGAACTGACCGTTTTAGAGCGGTTTTTACTAGAGATGCAACGATACTATCGGTATCGGTATCGAAAATCGATAGTATCGGGCATTTTTTGAAGTATCGGTATCGGTATCGGTATCGAAATTTACTTTCCTTGAACTATCGGTATCGGTATCGTATCGAATTTTCTTCTTGCTCATAGTATCGATATCGGTATCGGTATCGAAAAATCATGTCAAAAATATCGAATTTCGATACTAAAATTTGCTTTACAAAATACAGTCAATTTTGGTCGTGCACGAAGCACGGGCGCACATCGATTTCTTCTACATTATGTAATATGTATGCGCAGGTAGGCTTGGTGGAATGGAAATGTATGGTAAGTCTCCCTGACAATATGAGCGGTTGAAATAAGAGCAGCATGAGGTAGGTGTCGTTTTGTAGGGTGCTATGGGGTAAACCCGGCCATGGAAAAATTTCAATCGATTCCCTGAACTTACTGTACCTAAATGAGCTACTATTTGGCTATTCATTTGCTGAAACAGCAAGTTCAAAGAAAATTAGTACATAGGTGGCCTGGCTATTTACTGAGACTTGTCGTAGAAAATGGTGAAGCATTACTGTGGCTTTATGGCTAGTAGGCCTACTAGTATTTATTTATTATGATTTTACAGTACAGTTACAGTTGTATCCTAGTAAATAAATTGCCATTGCTCTTCAAAACACTATGTTACAAAAGTATCGGTATCGGTATCGAAAATCGATAATTTTTTGCCAGTACTATCGGTATCGGTATCGGTATCGAATTGGCTTGGTGAAAAAGTATCGATATCGGTATCGGTATCGAATTGGCTTGATGAAAAAGTATCGATATCGGTATCGGTATCGATTTCTGCAAAAATTCAGTATCGTTGCATCTCTAGTTTTTACCACTTTAGTTGATGATGATGATGAATAAATTTACTGTTACCACAAGGTTTTGCAAAGAACAAAACATAAACCAAATACATAACATACAGTATGCCCGGCGCAAAGATGCAGCCGGAAGCACTTACTGAATCCGCACGTGACGGGTCACCCAGCAGTACCCCCAACAACATCAGTTCGTCAGGCCTCAAATATCAAATCACTTTGCCCTAAAGCCATGAAACTCCACTGTTTGGGGCCAATTTGTCCCTTTTTCACAGCCAAGAAGGGGACAGATCATTCTTGTCCCTTTTTCACAGCCAAGAAGGGGACAGATAATTCTTGTCCCTCTTTCACAGCCAAGAAGGGGACAGATCATTCTTGTCCCTTTTTCACAGCCAAGAAGGGGACAGATCATTCTTGTCCCTTTTTCACAGCCAAGAAGGGGACAGATCATTCTTGTGCCTTTTTCACAGCCAAGAAGGGGACAGTTCATTCTTGTCCCTCTTTCACCGCCAAGAAGGGGACAGATCCTTCATTCCAAGAATGAACTGTCCCCTTCTTGGCTGTGAAAAAGGGACAAAAATGATCTGTCCCCTTCTTGGCTGTGAAAGAGGGACAAGAATGATCTGTCCCCTTCTTGGCTGTGAAAGAGGGACAAGAATGAACTGTCCCCTTCTTGGCTGTGAAAGAGGGACAAGAATGATCTGTCCCCTTCTTGGCTGTGAAAGAGGGACAAGAATGATCTGTCCCCTTCTTGGCTGTGAAAAAGGGACAAGAATGATCTGTCCCCTTCTTGGCTGTGAAAAAGGGACAAGAATGATCTGTCCCCTTCTTGGCTGTGAAAGAGGGACAAGAATGATCTGTCCCCTTCTTGGCTGTGAAAGAGGGACAAGAATGATCTGTCCCCTTCTTGGCGGTGAAAGAGGGACAAGAATGATCTGTCCCCTTCTTGGCTGTGAAAAAGGGACAAGAATGATCTGTCCCCTTTTTGGCTGTGAAAAAGGGACAAGAATGAACTGTCCCCTTCTTGGCGGTGAAAGAGGGACAAGAATGATCTGTCCCCTTCTTGGCTGTGAAAAAGGGACAAGAATGAACTGTCCCCTTCTTGGCGGTGAAAGAGGGACAAGAATGATCTGTCCCCTTCTTGGCTGTGAAAGAGGGACAAGAATGATCTGTCCCCTTCTTGGCGGTGAAAGAGGGACGAGAATGATCTGTCCCCTTCTTGGCTGTGAAAAAGGGACAAGAATGATCTGTCCCCTTTTTGGCTGTGAAAAAGGGACAAGAATGAACTGTCCCCTTCTTGGCGGTGAAAGAGGGACAAGAATGATCTGTCCCCTTCTTGGCTGTGAAAAAGAAACAAGAATGAACTGTCCCCTTCTTGGCTGTGAAAAAGGGACAAAAATGATCTGTCCCCTTCTTGGCTGTGAAAGAGGGACAAGAATGATCTGTCCCCTTCTTGGCTGTGAAAAAGGGACAAGAATGATCTGTCCCCTTCTTGGCTGTGAAAAAGGGACAAGAATGAACTGTCCCCTTCTTGGCTGTGAAAAAGGGACAAGAATGATCTGTCCCCTTCTTGGCTGTGAAAAAGGGACAAGAATGATCTGTCCCCTTCTTGGCGGTGAAAGAGGGACAAGAATGATCTGTCCCCTTCTTGGCTGTGAAAAAGGGACAAGAATGAACTGTCCCCTTCTTGGCAGTGAAAGAGGGACAAGAATGATCTGTCCCCTTCTTGGCTGTGAAAGAGGGACAAGAATGAACTGTCCCCTTCTTGGCTGTGAAAAAGGGACAAGAATGAACTGTCCCCTTCTTGGCGGTGAAAGAGGGACAAGAATGATCTGTCCCCTTCTTGGCTGTGAAAGAGGGACAAGAATGAACTGTCCCCTTCTTGGCTGTGAAAGAGGGACAAGAATGATCTGTCCCCTTCTTGGCTGTGAAAAAGGGACAAGAATGAACTGTCCCCTTCTTGGCGGTGAAAGAGGGACAAGAATGATCTGTCCCCTTCTTGGCTGTGAAAGAGGGACAAGAATGAACTGTCCCCTTCTTGGCTGTGAAAGAGGGACAAGAATGATCTGTCCCCTTCTTGGCTGTGAAAAAGGGACAACTGTCCCCTTCTTGGCTGTGAAAGAGGGACAAGAATGATCTGTCCCCTTCTTGGCTGTGAAAAAGGGACAAGAATGAACTGTCCCCTTCTTGGCTGTGAAAAAGGGACAAGAATGATCTGTCCCCTTCTTGGCTGTGAAAAAGGGACAAGAATGATCTGTCCCCTTCTTGGCTGTGAAAGAGGGACAAGAATTATCTGTCCCCTTCTTGGCTGTGAAAAAGGGACAAGAATGAACTGTCCCCTTCTTGGCTGTGAAAGAGGGACAAGAATGATCTGTCCCCTTCTTGGCTGTGAAAAAGGGACAAGAATGATCTGTCCCCTTCTTGGCTGTGAAAAAGGGACAAGAATGAACTGTCCCCTTCTTGGCGGTGAAAGAGGGACAAGAATGATCTGTCCCCTTCTTGGCTGTGAAAAAGGGACAAGAATGAACTGTCCCCTTCTTGGCGGTGAAAGAGGGACAAGAATGATCTGTCCCCTTCTTGGCGGTGAAAGAGGGACAAGAATGATCTGTCCCCTTTTTGGCTGTGAAAAAGGGACAAGAATGAACTGTCCCCTTCTTGGCTGTGAAAGAGGGACAAGAATGATCTGTCCCCTTCTTGGCTGTGAAAGAGGGACAAGAATGAACTGTCCCCTTCTTGGCTGTGAAAGAGGGACAAGAATGAACTGTCCCCTTCTTGGCTGTGAAAAAGGCACAAGAATGATCTGTCCCCTTCTTGGCTGTGAAAAAGGGACAAGAATGATCTGTCCCCTTCTTGGCTGTGAAAAAGTCGTTTGTACAAAGCGTATCTGTACTTGTTCTAGCCGGCGGATCTTTTTTCGTGTGTGGGCTTCATACCCTGCGAAAAAAAGGTCTCAAGTACCGGTCGTACAAAAATACAGTATGCGCGCACAAGCAGGAAGCAGTCATGACATTGAGGACTGAGGACTGGGGCATCGTGGCAATAAGAGAAGGTCCACGAAAGAGCGGGGCAAAGGCTGAAACCGGCTGATCTCCGATTTCGACGAAACCTGAGCTCATTCGAAAGCGCTTCAAAAGTTATGTAAAACGCGAGAATTCCGACACTTCTACGATCAACCGTTAGCGAGATATGGCTGCTCAAAGATTCGCCAACTTGAGTGACACTCTGGTCCAACTCAATTTTGGACCTTTCGCGCATAAATGGCCATATCTCGGCAACCAATAGGGGTATTCGCATGCGCTTTTTTTTTTGTTCAAATCCCCATTCATCGCAGAATTGTATACTTTTCGATCGAAATGCTTAACCCCTACCGTAATCGAGATATGAAGACAAACGTGGTGGCGATTTTTTTGGAAATCGACAACTTTAGGGCCTGAATTTGAGCAAACATTGCCAAGCTCGGCAACGGTGTACAGAGACGGTACCTAGCTCGTTAAATAGCTCAACTCTTGCTCTTTCGAATGGTATATGCCTCGACCATTCCGGTGAAGAAAAATTTTGAAATACAGGCTGTTATTTGCGAGCGTGCGATTAGATGGTCAAATACTGCGGATTTCCGTACTGCGTTCAAGTTCTGCTGGGGACAGGGATACCAAAAGATCGAAGAAAGTTGGGAGATCGAAGAAAGTATGATTAGAGTTTGACTTGATTTAGCCTCTATGGCATGCCACGGACCTTAGAAAACCGGAAGCTAAATCATGCGTACACCCGGACACTGCCTCCGCCCGATATTTGGGAGAGTGACGTCTCCTCTACTTATAGCTCCTTGTGTAAATCCAATAAAGTCAGCTGGCAACTATCCAGAAATTTTGAGCGCAACTGGTCAATACTACAGCAAAAGATAAAGAATGGAATGAAAACCAACCACCACAAGCAAGCAAACAAAGCTGGGAAACGGTAGAACCAAAGTACCTAGCTTTAGCAGCACCTACCTGCCATATGTGTACTACATACAGTATGTACAGTACTACATACGTACATACTGTACTTATGCACCACACCACATACAAAAGGTACAGGCAAGCAGATATGTGAAAAAAGCCCGGGGGGGATATGGGGCTATGCATAGGGGGGGGGGGGGCTATGCATAGGGCATTTTTTATGTTTTGCCAATATGGGGCTATGCATAGGGGGGGCTATGCATGGGGGGGCTATGTATGGGTAAATACGGTATTCGATAAATGCACTGAAAACCAACCACCACAAGCAACTTAGAACCGAACTGTACAAAAAGTACATACAGTACGTATGGCGCAGTGCATGCTGTGAAACAAAGTACCTAGCACCACCAACAACTGCCATATGTACTACCTACGTACTTATGCACCACACCACATACGTACAGGCAAGCAGGTATGTATGGCTAAACAAAATAAACAAAATAACAACGCGAATTCGATCATTTGGTATCCCTGTCCCCAGCAGAACTTGAAGGTAATACGGAAATCCGCAGTATTTGACCATCTAATCGCACACTCGCAAATAACAGCCTGTATTTCAAAATTTTTCTTCACCGGAATGGTCGAGGCATATACCATTCGAAAGAGCAAGAGTTGAGCTATTTAACGAGCTAGGTACCGTCTCTGTACACCGTTGCCGAGCTTGGCAATGTTTGCTCAAATTCAGGCCCTAAAGTTGTCAATTTTCAAAAAATCGCCACCACGTTTGTCTTCATATCTCGATTACGGTAGGGGTTAAACATTTCGATCGAAAAGTATACAATTCTGCGATGAATGGGGAGTTGAACAAAAAAAAGCGCATGCGAATACCCCTATTGGTTGCCGAGATATGGCCATTTATGCGCGAAAGGTCCAAAATTAAGTTGGACCAGAGTGTCACTCAAGTTGGCGAATCTTTGAGCAGCCATATCTCGCTAACGGTTGATCGTAGAAGTGTCGGAATTCTCGCGTTTTACATAACTTTTGAAGCGCTTTCGAATGAGCTAGGTTTCGTCGAAATCGGAGATCAGCCGGTTTCAGCCTTTGCCCCGCTCTTTCGTGGACCTTCTCTTATTGCCACGATGCCCCAGTCCTCAGTCCTCAATGTCATGACTGCTTCCTGCTTGTGCGCGCATACTGTATTTTTGTACGACCGGTACTTGAGACCTTTTCGCAGGTATGGAGCCCACACACGAAAAAAGATATCCGCCGGCTAGAACGAGTACAGATACGCTTTGTACAACGACTATGTGCCAGATGTAGAGTTATGAATTACCAGCACCCATATCCATTTGTGTCTCACTCATATCGAATGCAATGTAAATTTTTTGGACTCCACAGTTTAGAATATCGGCGTATGTGTCACGACCTCAAATTTTGTTTCAAACTACTGCGTGGTCAAACAGCTGTAAACAGTGATAATTTCCTGTCTGTAAATGCAAACAAGACTAGGGCTGGTGCCCATAGCAAACTAATCACTAAAGATGCTAACCTTGATGTTAGAAAATATTTTTACAGCAGTCGTATTGTCAATACTTGGAACCAGCTTGACAGGCGCACCATATCTTCGAACTCAACAGGGTCATTTGCAGCGTCCCTTGAAAAAACATTCAAAAATTGAGCGCTTCCTTCGCGTATACACATTCTAACACGTGTCTTTTTGAGCTTATGTACGTTGGCGTCAAGTTATTTCACTATCCTGTTCAAATTTCATACTGTACTACGGTATCGTGTTTCTGTTGACAGATGCAACTATTGTTTTACTGTATTGATATGTTATACTCCGCACCTAAGGTTCGTACAATACATTCTGTTGGTCTGCCCGCTTACTGTACAGTACTGCATGTAGACTGCGGTTCGTATTCTGTGCTGCTGGTGTGTTCTTCCCTTATTGCACAATTGTGTGAATAAAGGTTTTTGATTTTGAAGAAGGGGACAGTTCATTCTTGTCCCTTTTTCACAGCCAAGAAGGGGACAGATCATTCTTGTCCCTCTTTCACAGCCAAGAAGGGGACAGATCATTCTTGTCCCTTTTTCACAGCCAAGAAGGGGACAGTTCATTCTTGTCCCTTTTTCACAGCCAAGAAGGGGACAGATCATTCTTGTCCCTTTTTCACAGCCAAGAAGGGGACAGATAATTCTTGTCCCTCTTTCACAGCCAAGAAGGGGACAGATCATTCTTGTCCCTTTTTCACAGCCAAGAAGGGGACAGATCATTCTTGTCCCTTTTTCACAGCCAAGAAGGGGACAGATCATTCTTGTCCCTTTTTCACAGCCAAGAAGGGGACAGTTCATTCTTGTCCCTTTTTCACAGCCAAGAAGGGGACAGATCATTCTTGTCCCTTTTTCACAGCCAAGAAGGGGACAGATCATTCTTGTCCCTTTTTCACAGCCAAGAAGGGGACAGATCATTCTTGTCCCTCTTTCACCGCCAAGAAGGGGACAGATCATTCTTGTCCCTTTTTCACAGCCAAGAAGGGGACAGTTCATTCTTGTCCCTTTTTCACAGCCAAGAAGGGGACAGATCATTCTTGTCCCTCTTTCACCGCCAAGAAGGGGACAGATCATTCTTGTCCCTTTTTCACAGCCAAGAAGGGGACAGATCATTCTTGTCCCTCTTTCACAGCCAAGAAGGGGACAGATCATTCTTGTCCCTCTTTCACAGCCAAGAAGGAGACAGATCATTCTTGTCCCTTTTTCACAGCCAAGAAGGGGACAGTTCATTCTTGTCCCTTTTTCACAGCCAAGAAGGGGACAGATCATTCTTGTCCCTTTTTCACAGCCAAGAAGGGGACAGATCATTCTTGTCCCTTTTTCACAGCCAAGAAGGGGACAGTTCATTCTTGTCCCTTTTTCACAGCCAAGAAGGGGACAGTTCATTCTTGTCCCTTTTTCACAGCCAAGAAGGGGACAGTTCATTCTTGTCCCTTTTTCACAGCCAAGAAGGGGACAGATCATTCTTGTCCCTCTTTCACCGCCAAGAAGGGGACAGATCATTCTTGTCCCTTTTTCACAGCCAAGAAGGGGACAGTTCATTCTTGTCCCTTTTTCACAGCCAAGAAGGGGACAGATCATTCTTTTTTTTTTTGATAAAATATTTTATTCAATACATTACACATGCCATACGTACATTATTGGTTAGTACAAAACAGCAAGCAACTTTATAAGCCAACTTTGCAATTCCTCCTGTTCCTATGTATGTTGTTTTGCCCTTTACTTTTATCTTCCTAGATTACCGTAACCAGCGCCCCCACTTTTGCAAAAATTGTTCATCCTTTTTTGAAACCATTGCGTTATAGTAATCGACCTGTATTCGTGCTCGTACAAGTGCAAGTAAGGTTCGAATATTTACAAGCTGTCCCTTCAGATTGCTAAAAAACAAAAACCCCCCAAAAACAAAAATCTTCCCCCGAAAAAACATACATAAATGTATTGCTTTGCTGTGGAGCAGTGACAAGGTAATTCCACTTTCTACACCCTCCACAGAAATCTCCCCTCTTCTAAAGACAAAAATCCCTCTCTAAAAAGACAAAAAACTCCCCTCTCTAAAAAGACAAAAATCTTCTCCTCTCTTGAAAGAGACAAAAATCTGCCCCCTCTCTGTGAAAGAGAGGACAAAACCATCAACTCTGGCTCCGAAAAAGGACAAGAATGATCTGTCCCCTTCTTGCGTGAAAGAGGACAAGAATGATCTTCCCCTTCTTGCTGTGAAAGGGACAAGATGAACTGTCCCCTTCCTCAAATAGTGACAGATGGATTGTACACTTGACATCAAGACGGGCAGAGATCTGTCCCCTTCCCTTTGCTTAAAAAGGGACAAGAATGATCTTCCCCCTACTCTCTGAAAAAGGACAAAAATTTCCCCTCTCTTAAAAGACAAAAGAACTTCCCCTCGCTTGAAAAAACAGAGAATCTTCCCCTCGGCTTAAAAAAGACAAAAGATCTTCCCCTCGCTGAAAAAGACAAAAATCCCTCGCTTGAAAGAGACAAAATATCTGTCCCCTCGCTTGAAAAGACAAAAATCTGTCCCCTCGCTTGAAAAAGACAAAATAACTGTCCCCTCGCTTGAAAAAGACAAAAGATCTGTCCCCTCGCTTGAAAGAGACAAAAGATCTGTCCCCTCCTTGAAAAAGACAAAAGAACTGTCCCCTTCTTCAAAATAAAAACCTTATTCACACAATGCAATAAGAAAACACACCAGCAGCACAAATACAACCGCATCTACACAACTACAAAGCGCAGACCAACAAATAACAACCTACAATAACATATAAACAAAAACACACAACAACCCAAATTCAGCAGAAATTTGAACAGGATAGTGAAAATAACTTGACGCCAACGTACATAAGCTCAAAAAGACACGTGTTAGAATGTGTATACGCGAAGGAAGCGCTCAATTTTTGAATGTTTTTTCAAGGGACGCTGCAAATGACCCTGTTGAGTTCGAAGATATGGTGCGCCTGTCAAGCTGGTTCCAAGTATTGACAATACGACTGCTGTAAAAATATTTTCTAACATCAAGGTTAGCATCTTTAGTGATTAGTTTGCTATGGGCACCAGCCCTAGTCTTGTTTGCATTTACAGACAGGAAATTATCACTGTTTACAGCTGTTTGACCACGCAGTAGTTTGAAACAAAATTTGAGGTCGTGACACATACGCCGATATTCTAAACTGTGGAGTCCAAAAAATTTACATTGCATTCGATATGAGTGAGACACAAATGGATATGGGTGCTGGTAATTCATAACTCTACATCTGGCACATAGTCGTTGTACAAAGCGTATCTGTACTCGTTCTAGCCGGCGGATATCTTTTTTCGTGTGTGGGCTCCATACCTGCGAAAAGGTCTCAAGTACCGGTCGTACAAAAATACAGTATGCGCGCACAAGCAGGAAGCAGTCATGACATTGAGGACTGAGGACTGGGGCATCGTGGCAATAAGAGAAGGTCCACGAAAGAGCGGGGCAAAGGCTGAAACCGGCTGATCTCCGATTTCGACGAAACCTAGCTCATTCGAAAGCGCTTCAAAAGTTATGTAAAACGCGAGAATTCCGACACTTCTACGATCAACCGTTAGCGAGATATGGCTGCTCAAAGATTCGCCAACTTGAGTGACACTCTGGTCCAACTTAATTTTGGACCTTTCGCGCATAAATGGCCATATCTCGGCAACCAATAGGGGTATTCGCATGCGCTTTTTTTTTGTTCAACTCCCCATTCATCGCAGAATTGTATACTTTTCGATCGAAATGTTTAACCCCTACCGTAATCGAGATATGAAGACAAACGTGGTGGCGATTTTTTGAAAATTGACAACTTTAGGGCCTGAATTTGAGCAAACATTGCCAAGCTCGGCAACGGTGTACAGAGACGGTACCTAGCTCGTTAAATAGCTCAACTCTTGCTCTTTCGAATGGTATATGCCTCGACCATTCCGGTGAAGAAAAATTTTGAAATACAGGCTGTTATTTGCGAGCGTGCGATTAGATGGTCAAATACTGCGGATTTCCGTATTACCTTCAAGTTCTGCTGGGGACAGGGATACCAAATGATCGAATTCGCGTTGTTATTTTGTTTATTTTGTTTAGCCATACATACCTGCTTGCCTGTACGTATGTGGTGTGGTGCATAAGTACGTAGGTAGTACATATGGCAGTTGTTGGTGGTGCTAGGTACTTTGTTTCACAGCATGCACTGCGCCATACGTACTGTATGTACTTTTTGTACAGTTCGGTTCTAAGTTGCTTGTGGTGGTTGGTTTTCAGTGCATTTATCGAATACCGTATTTACCCATACATAGCCCCCCATGCATAGCCCCCCCTATGCATAGCCCCATATTGGCAAAACATAAAAAATGCCCTATGCATAGCCCCCCCCCCCCTATGCATAGCCCCATATCTGCTTGCCTGTACCTTTGTATGTGGTGTGGTGCATAAGTACAGTATGTACGTATGTAGTACTGTACATACTGTATGTAGTACACATATGGCAGGTAGGTGCTGCTAAAGCTAGGTACTTTGGTTCTACCGTTTCCCAGCTTTGTTTGCTTGCTTGTGGTGGTTGGTTTTCATTCCATTCTTATCTTTTGCTGTAGTATTGACCAGTTGCGCTCAAAATTTCTGGATAGTTGCCAGCTGACTTTATTGGATTTACACAAGGAGCTATAAGTAGAGGAGACGTCACTCTCCCAAATATCGGGCGGAGGCAGTGTCCGGGTGTACGCATGATTTAGCTTCCGGTTTTCTAAGGTCCGTGGCATGCCATAGAGGCTAAATCAAGTCAAACTCTAATCATACTTTCTTCGATCCCCTTTCTCACCTCCCAACTTTCTTCGATCTTTGCAATGGTCGGGTCGGCGTTAACCCATCCCCAACTGCTATGGCCAAAAATGGCCATTTTTCAGCGTTTTGGCAAAAGTGGGGTATTTTGCAGGCTTCGGTGCAACACGCACAGAGCCAGCCAAATGCTGTCCTTCTCAAATTCCACCACCAAGGGTCCAAGCTTCGCACTGGTGGTGTTAACTCCTTCCCCACCTATCTGGCAACCTGAGAAATTGATGAAAAACTGCCTTTTTAGATGCATTTCTACCCAAATATGCTACTCTAGTAAAGTCAAGCAGAAAAAATTAAAGTACACTACCATAGTTTTATGCGTAGATTTCAAAAATGAAAGTGGTTTTTCCATTTTCCCACGTTTAAGGCCTGATAAACCCGATTTTTCATGTGTTTCGGAATGGAAAAGTGCACTAAAAGCAATTTTTTGAAAATCAGGTATCCTGACCTAATTTTATGCGTAGATTTCAAAAATGACCTTAATTTTTAAATTCTTCCACTTTTAAGGCCTAATATACCCGATTTTTTACTTGACTGATCATAAAATTGGCCTAAAATCGGGCGTATTAGGCTTTAAAAGTGGAAGAATTTAAAAATTAAGGTCATTTTTGAAATCTACGCATAAAATTAGGCCAGGACACCTGATTTTTAAAAAATTGCTTTTAGTGCCCTTTTTTCCATTCCGAAACACATGAACAAAAAAACTGTACAAAAAGTACGTACAGTACGTATGGCGCAGTGCATGCTGTGAAACAAAGTACCTAGCACCACCAACAACTGCCATATGTACTACCTACGTACTTATGCACCACACCACATACGTACAGGCAAGCAGGTATGTATGGCTAAACAAAATAAACAAAATAACAACGCGAATTCGATCATTTGGTATCCCTGTCCCCAGCAGAACTTGAAGGTATTACGGAAATCCGCAGTATTTGACCATCTAATCGCACGCTCGCAAAGAACAGCCTGTATTTCAAAATTTTTCTTCACCGGAATGGTCGAGGCATATACCATTCGAAAGAGCAAGAGTTGAGCTATTTAATGAGCTAGGTACCGTCTCTGTACACCGTTGCCGAGCTTGGTAATGTTTGCTCAAAGTTAGGCCCTAAAGTTGCCAAATTTCAAAAAATCGCCACCACGTTTGTCTTAATATCTCGATTACGGTAGGGGTTAAACATTTCGTTCGAAAAGTATATAATTCTGCGATGAATGGGGAGTTGAACAAAAAAAAGCGCATGCGAATACCCCTATTGGTTGCCGAGATATGGCCATTTATGCGCGAAAGGTCCAAAATTAAGTTGGACCAGAGTGTCACTCAAGTTGGTGAATCTTTGAGCGGCCATATCTCGCTAACGGTTGAGCGTAGAAGTGTCGGAATTCTCGCGTTTTACATAACTTTTGACGCGCTTTCGAATGAGCTAGGTTTCGTCGAAATCGGAGATCAGCCGGTTTCAGGCCCCCATACTGGGCTGCCCCGCTCTTTCGTGGACCTTTTCATAAATGTATATACATAGGCTACTGTAGAAAATTGAGACAGGAAGAAATAATAAGGCTTTGAGGAATGGGACATTCAACTTCAAGTTGAAGTTCAAGTTCAAAAGCTCAAGTTCAAGTTGAAGCTCAAGTTGAAGATGAAGTTCAAGTTCAAGTTGAAGTTCAAGTTGAAGCTCAAGTTCAACTTCAAGTTGAAACTCAAGTTGAAGCTCTAGTTCAAGTTCAAGTTCAAGTTCAAGTTCAGTTGAAGTTCAAGTTTCTTGAACTTGAACTTGAGCTTTTGACTTGAACTTGAGCTTCAACTTGAACTTCAAGAACTTGAACTTGAACTTGAGCTTCAACTTGAGCTTCAACTTGAACTTCAACTTGAACTTGAACTTGAGCTTCAACTTGAACTTCAACTTGAACTTGAACTTGAACTTCAACTGAACTTGAACTTGAACTTGAAGTTGAACTTGAACTTGAACTTGAGTTATACTTTCCTTGCTTATTCCATACACTATTGATTGACTGTGTGTAGTACGTCATGTTAAGAGATTTGAGTACAAGAGAAGAAATTTGAAAAATTGGGCAGCGGCCAGTGCGTGAGTCGAACACGCAGCGCCGAACGGGATTACGCCCCTCTTAGCGCACGTCCCATCTGACCGCACAGCTCAATTTCTCAAATCTCCCAAAAGGGGCGTAATCCCGTTCGGCGCTGCGTGTTCGACTCACGCACTGGCTGCCCAATTTTTCAAATTTCTTATCTTGTACTCAAATCTCTTATAGAGTACCCGCCGAATAAACGTACCAAATAACCATCATAAACAAACGAGTTCAGGAGGTCAAAAAACCTTACTTTTGGTACAAATGAAAAATGCCCTCGTGTATAGCCCCCTCGTGTATAACCCCCTCTCGTGCATAGGCCCGCTAATCGGTGCTTACCATTTGTATAGCCCCATGGGGCTATCTACGGAACATTACAGTATTACGTGCACTCGACCACACTACACGTATCGTCAATGCAATATCTTAATTACATATAGGCGACAGCGCTACAAGAATTGGCTGTCGACGGCTACTTACTTGGTAAATAAATATTCATAAATTTATATGCGATTGTCTGTGTTGTTGTGCATTGTTTGCTCGCAACCAATTTTTCAAAAACAGCAACGGATCCAGAAGATGAAGCCCCGATGCCTAGCAGCCGTCAAATCAAATACTGTACTGTATACTGAACGATTTCCACTTAAAATTGCAAACGCAAAAAAAGCAATTTGCTCTTGGCACACAAAAAATGCCTAAATGATAGTTTCTGCGCCACATTGGCATAGCCAACATCTGATATCCCTGCGACCAATGGCAAAAGCGACAATGGTCTTCAGACCCAGCTTGCAGTGGATGAGCGTCTTTTTGCTACTGAGTACGGGTACAATAGGAACATACGTATAGTACAGTTCTGTACCAATTTGAAGTGTACGTACGTACGTAAAGTACATTGCTTGCGCTATGTTATGCGTATCCTCTACGTCAGCACGTACAGTATGTACGTACGTACACGTACATACAACATGACGTACAATGATTACGCAGGACAAGATGGAACAGTCCTTAGCGCGGCGGGTACTCTATAAGAGATTTGAGTACAAGATAAGAAATTTGAAAAATTGGGCAGCCAGTGCGTGAGTCGAACACGCAGCGCCGAACGGGATTACGCCCCTCTTGGGAGATTTGAGAAATTGAGCTGTGCGGTCAGATGGGACGTGCGCTAAGAGGGGCGTAATCCCGTTCGGCGCTGCGTGTTCGACTCACGCACTGGCCGCTGCCCAATTTTTCAAATTTCTTCTCTTGTACTCAAATCTCTTAACATGACGTACTACACACAGTCAATCAATAGTGTATGGAATAAGCAAGGAAAGTATAACATAATCTTCACAGTAAGAGAGGCAATCGTACGCGCTGCCGCTACTTCCTACACGAACCCGAACAGTGTTCCGGTTCCGGATGGTGGGAAATGGGCGAATCCGGCCGTTTCAAAGATCAACATTGCTGCAGTTGGACTTATTGTCGACATCAATGTGGAAGTTACGATAGTTCACGGCTACTCTGGCGATCTTTCTATCAAACTAATTGCTCCGGATGCCACTGAAGGTATCGAGCGTGCCTTAAAATTTATAGCGTATAGCCCATTGGGCCTCTAAAACAAAGCGTTAATTACCAATCACAGGGATTAAATAAATAGCATGGCAATAAGTACATACATACATAGTAAACTAGGCAAATCTTTCTCAAGCAGAACCACTTGAAAAAGCCGTTTTTAGACCACGACCATATTTTATTTTTCCTTGATATCAAGGATCCACGAACAAGAATAGCCTCCTGCATGGCCTGTGGAGATCGATCCCTGAACCGAAAACGTCGTCCTCGAAAATAACCGAAGGAAATAACTATCAATCATATACCATGCTGGATCGTATGTATAAATGAACGATCGTGAATAGAAATGTATGATCGCAAATAGAAAGGTAGAATCGTACATACAAATGTACTATCGCAAAAAGAAATGTACTATCGTATTTCATACAAAAATGTACGATGGTACATTTTTATAGACTATCGTAGCATTTCACATACACTATCGTACATTCATAATAGACGATCGTACATTTATATACAGGGTGTATCAGAATAAACTCACCGGGTGTTTGTGCTTATA